>CAXHSM010000433.1:0-18000 GCA_964019185.1 Maratus speculifer
CGAAGACACTTCACTTTCTTAATGTATCTTGAAATTTGAATTAAAAATCTTATTTTTTCTTAATTCAACAACCAAACAAAACTGAAGAGGCTGATTACACTTTGATTAAACTTTTATAATCATGACATTTACTTTCTCCTTTCAATGATTTAGAATTGTTACATATATGTAATCATCTATGGCTTTAAGCGCAGTTTTTGTAATATTATTATTTAATCGCAGAGTTGAAGGCCTTTAAGAAAGTCAAATTGACTATATTTAAATATAAGATAAGATAATGAGATATTGTTATTACGGGTACCGTTATTTTCAAGGTGACATGCCAGCATTATTTATAGAAAAGTAAATTTTGAGCAAACGCTCGAAATTTCGCCTTATGTAATAGAAATTTTCTGCAAGAGAATGCTGATATAATTTTTTATGGTGGAATCCTGGACCCAACCGAACCCTGGAAGTTGGGGACTTTAAGAATGGGAAAAGTGGCAACTATGTTATTAAATATTAATGTTTGAATATGTGGGAAATATGTTATTAAATATTAATGTTTGAACACATAAATTAGGATACTCTCTCTGTATATTGTTGTTTTTAACAAATTATTAATGATTTTGGCACACTGTAAAAAAAAATTCAAGATGTTACTAAAAATTTCTTAGTAAATTTGTATTCCACAGAATTTTTTAGTAACCATTACAAACTTTTTTTTTGCAAGTGAAACAAGCATTTCTTTTGTAAACTGAACAAAAGAATTTTTTGTATAACTAACTTAAAATTTTTTAGTATGAGCCACAAAGCAAATTTTAGTAATAGCTCCAAAATTACTTTTAATAACCATTACGTGCAACCGAAGCGGAGGAGCTTCCTTCGAGCTGCATCCAAACTTCTGAAGAGGAAGATTTTCGGCAAAACCGCAATAGATGGCAGCACTAAACATTCATTACTGCTCCGACCGGCTTTTCATAATTCCTTTACTAACGAGACACTACAGACATTCGGGGTGTATTTAGCGGTGGCAAGTTTCGAACCCGGGACCTTTCAGCCTGAAGTCCGTTACTATAACCACTATGCTATCAAGGCCACACCAACTGAGTTATAGTAAGAGCTATTAAAAATATAAAACTATTAACTCTATTCGTTGTTAACTTTTTTCTAGTGATTCTTACAGATTTTCTAGTAACCGACTAAGATTACTAAAAATTTTTTAGTAATTACAAGGATCACTAAAGTTTTTTTTGTAGATCGTCCTTTTTTTTTACAGTGCAGGTTTTATGTGATACCTTGCATTTAAACACTTCAGATGGATTGTTTTTTAACTTAACGCAGGCTTTTTTGTATTGTCGAACGAGTTTTTTTTAAATTTACATTAATATCTAGATCCTAATAAATATATTTTTCTTTCGTCATTGTTTTCGATTAAAATACTATGACTAATTCCACTAAAACTTTTTTTTATCTATCAAAATAAGCTCGGCTGGATTTTTTTTATTTGTATTTAAATCTTGTATAAAACATTTAGTTAAAATTTGATATTGACATTAGGTCAATCTCCTGAATGAGATAAAAAAGAAGTGAACTAAAATATTTCATTATAAAATACTCTCAAAGAATGGTATGTGCATCTAAAAAAGTGCCATTCCATATCATCAATCCTTGATATTATCCTTTTAGTTTTGATGTAATCGCTACAGGACATGCATATGCATAATGTGTGGGCATTTGGTAACTCAGAAAGTTATACTGTAAAAAAAAGGGTCGATCTACTAAAAAAACTTTAGTGATCCTTGTAATTACTAAAAAATTTTTAGTAATATTAGTCGGTTACAAGAAAATCTGTAAGAATTACTAGAAAAAAGTTAGCAACGAAGAGAGTTAATAGTTTTATATTTTTAATAACAATTACTGAAACTCACATGGTGTGGGCCTTGATGGCATAGTGGTTATAGTAACGGACTCCAGACTAAAAGTTCCCGGGTTCGATACTGGCCACTGCCAAATGCTCCCCGAATGTATGTTGCGTAAAAACTCGTTAGAAAAGGGATAATGAAAATCCTGTCGGAGCAGTTAGCAATGTTTTGTGCTGCCATCTGTTGCAGTTTTGCCGAAAATCTTCCGCTTTAGAAGTCTGAATGCAGCTCGAAGGAACCTCCTGCCCTTCGGGCGCACATAATGGTTGTTAAAAATAATTTTGGAGCTATCACTAAAATTTGCTTGGTGGCTCATACTAAAAATTTTTATACAAAAAATTCTTTTGTTCAGTTTACAAAAGAAATGCTTGTTTCACTTGCAAAAGAAAAAGTCTGTAATGGTTACTAAAAAATTCTGTGGAATACAAATTTACTAAAAAATTTTTAGTAATCTCTTGAATTTTTTTTTACAGTGTAGGCGTACACTGTAAAAAAAAGAAATTTAAGGTAGAATGAATTTTTATTTTTGCTGTTATAGAAAATATTCTAGGAATCCTAAATTTCTAGAAAAATTTTAGTAAATTTTTTTTAGAAATTTTAGATTCCTAGAACATTTTCTGTAACAGCAACAACAAAAATTCGTATAATAGAAGCACATTTGCACCTTGAATCGAAAAATGCGTAAGGTTACTAAGAATATTTTAGGATGTAGGAACTTTTTATGTAACTCGAACTGGGGTAACAGATAAAATTTTAGTGAGATTGCTGTAATTTTAGGCTGTTTCGTAAAGTTACAAATTGCTGTAGCTTTACAAAAAATAGATGCTTTAGATTTATATCGTTTTTTGTACAGTGTATTGATAAAATTTCAGCAAGCATACAAGTTTCTGCAAAGTTACATCTGTAGATTACAGATATTTTTTTTAGAGTGTAGCATAGTTGAGGCGAAAAGAAAAGTTTAATTAAATAGCTGTTTCGATGTGTAATTGAAAACAGACAAGGTTTCTTATTTACTATTCGTGACACAAAAAACATTAAATATGACATATATGTATAATCTAGTAAAGCTTTTTGTGCTAAAAAAGATGACTGCAGTTTTAAAGATTAAAATCTAATATATTAATTACCATGTAGCGATGAATTTGACTCTAAGCAAGTTACAAATACCAGAAATTTATTTTTTAAAGTTTACCAATTTACCTGTTAAATAACTATAGGCATGAGTTAGAGTTCATGAAGTTGATTCCTGCCTTATCAAATATTCTTTGTTCAGTCATTTGCAATTCATTCAAAAATGAAATTTATAAATTCATGATAGAGTTATATTACTACTGCAGGTTTTACCACTGCAACCGTAATCCTTACATCGGGCTGCTTCGCGTTTATCATCAATTTTTGAGAAATAATATACACAGTCATTGACAATCTCATCATGATATCGTATTGCAATCTTTCTTTAGTATATTCTTTTATTTCAATAATAGTCGATAATGATAGTCTCCCCCTATGTTTATTTTTTACTAAACTAACCGTACATAGATCTCAAACGAATCTCATTTTGAAATGTAACATTCTAGTATATTTAATTTTTAAAATAATGTGGCACATTGTTTTTGTATCCCAAAGAGTTATTAATTATTAAAAAAATCAATAGCATAGAACAGTATGCACAGAATCCACAGAATTTACTTTCCTCTATCTTCGATAGAAGAAAGTATTGTAATCAAAATCTTTTTTGACTTCCGGTGTCTGTGTGTCTGCCTATATGTGCGTCCGTAAGTCGCCATTCTACCATCAAAAAGTATATGAAGATATGCATAGAATTGAACCAAATTTTTCGTAAAAATTTTTGACTGTGGCAAACAGGTCCTCCTTCATTTTAAAAACATTCCATCGGAAGAGGGAACTGCAATAGAGATTTTAGTGCCATTTCCAATATTGTACCGACTAAAAGTGTATGAAGTTATGCATCGAATTGAACCAATTTTTTCGTTTAAGTGTATGACTATCGTTAGTTGGTACTCCCTGAATTAAAAAATATCCGCCGGAAGGGGGCGCTGCAATAGCGATTTTTGTGCCATTTTCAATATTGTACCACCTAAAAGTTTATGAAGTTATGCATAGAATTGGACGAAATTTTTTGTGTAAGTGTTTGACTATGGCTCCGCCATATGCTATGGTCTGCCCTGAATTTGAAAAAAAAATCCACTGGGAGGGGCGCTATAATTACGATGTATGTGCCATTTTCATTATTTTACCATCAAAAACTGATGTGTAATAGTTGACTTATGTGTAACAGTTTGAATTTCTAAAATGGGAGAAATTTTGAAAAATCTATTTGCCTGCGGCAGCTTTTGCGTACCTCAAACTATTTTTATGTGAGTGAGCATGTGCCCAGAGTTTACTAAGATTTGCATCAAACTCACTGCTTAGTTTCATTCATCATGTTGTTTTAAAATTGCAGGCACCGAAATTCGCCGATCGCCGAATTTGACGTTCAAATAAAAATCGCTTTAAATAAACCCATTTTGTATAAAGTTGATTAATTTCTCAAAATTCCCATTCCTATTCGGTATTGACAAAAACAAGTGTTGAATCTTTTATTATCGTGTTCCACTATTTGAGCTTTGAATGCTTGAATAATATAACTTTTTGCCCAAGTAAGGCATATGAAAGATTCCTCCTCCCGGTAATGCCGGGAGAAGTTTTTTATTAGACACAATTTCTGTTTTTTTTTTTTTTTTTTTTTTTTTTTAAGTTTGTGGAAAATGTTATTTTTTGTCATTCCAATATCAATATCCACGTGATATAGGAACCGGCATCTGTTACATTATTTTATTCATTTGGTGGCATTTTTTAGAAATATTTTTATTTGTACTTTGACAGCATTTACATTAAAAATAGAATCATGTATAAAAGCAAACACCGAAAAGGATTAATTTCCATAATTTAAAAACTAGGCATGCAAACTCATTTACATGTACAGAAATTATTGTCTCAAAACTGCTGCAAAGAGTCTGCCCAGATAATTGAGTTTAATCTCTTTGTTTCATTGGTGCCTCAAATGGGATCCTTCGTTTTTTTATTAATGGTACTTCAACATAATTACGATTTCCATATTAGAATGATCTGTTTCGAAGTCTGAAATTCAAATGTATGCAAATAAAATGAAAATCTTGGTCTGTTTTAAAGTTTGAGAAGAAATAATTCATTAATAATTAATAATACTGCATTAATACTCAGTAGCGAAGAGGCTAAAGACAAATATTGACAAATTCACAGATACAGATGTTGCTCGGCTCTGAGTTTACGGCACTTACTACTATGATATTAAGAATGTTTCTAATGAGCCAGCTGTAGGCATTTTTGAATGTTCAAACAGTGGCAAACTATTCATAAATTAAATTACACTTTTTCATCGTTTGAAACTTTTTCTACCGCTTTAAATGGAACAAGAAAAAGAGGATTTCTGCTTTCCATAAAGTCAATACAAGTAATATTGTTTTTTATTTTGGAAAAAGTTTTCTTGAGGAATTCTACGTCGGGAATTCCTCACTCGGGATTTGAAACATTCAGAAGAATATCAATGGTTTTGGATCCGAATTTTTATGTCTTCTTTTTTAGTCGTAATATGTGAAAGAAGACACATAAAATATGAAAACATATACTATTCACAAAAATATTGTAAATAATGCTAGTTTCCTTTAAGTTTAGAATTTGTATTTTAATCACATGTAAGCTATTTTCATTAATTTAAACTTAGAAATTTATTAAAACGTCTTATAAATTTGTAATTTGTTTTTCAACTTTTGCCTAACAATGGATATTGGAAAATAAGCAAGTATAAATAATATGTCAGAATGTAAGCAATATTTTTACATTTTTTTCATATTAGACGTGATAATACATCTTATAATACTGAAAGTAATTATTTAATATATCTGACAATACAATAAATATATAGTAAAAAATACAAATGATTTTTTTTATTATTTACAAGAATATAGTATAATTATGAACAAAATATACATAAACTTTTTCCAAGGTCCTCACAATTACGAAAAGCGGTTTATATTTAAAAAACTCATAAATTTTCAATCATACACATTGAAACAAAATGCGTGTACATATTTATATATATTCATAGTTTTATTTTTTACTGGTGTTTCATAGTTTTCTGAAACCAAAATATCATGATTTTGAATTATCTATTCGCAGTTAAGCGAGAAAATGCCTACTGCAGGTTTCGATGAATTTTTATGATAATTTTTATTAAGTAAATTCTATACAAAAATAAAAGTATTAAGCTAATGATTTAAATTTTAATTGCTATTTTAATTATATATATATATATATATATATATATATATATATATATATATATATATATATATATATATACATACATATATATATATATATATATATATATATATATATATATATATATATATATATATATATATATATGTATCTCCTTAAATTTTGCCCCTAGATCCATACTTGCAGTTGGAAAAGGTTATTAAAAAAAGGTGAAATTTTTGATAAGATAAGTTGCAACTCCAAGAGAGGTCTTTTTGGAAAAATACGAAAATTAATTTTTAATACGGCTCCCGTAGGGCCAAATTCCCAATTAGAAGTTATTCCGTATCCATTCCTAAATTTAACAAAAAAATTTCATCTCCGTATCTAAAGAAAAACCTCACAGATATTAAAATCCAGATTTCTCCAAAATTCATGAGTTTTACCACTTAACCCTTTCCGGCACACTGTGCCCGGTCTGGGATACCTAATTTTAATTCCAAACTTGCAAACGGCAGCAGTAATATTTTACTAAAATTTTGCTTTTACAATAAAAGTTTAAATTAAGGATTTCAAAGTAACTAAGAAATTCGTTTGTGAATTCCGGTACAGTCGAAAATTTCTCATTTTATTACAGATTTTGCCCGTGCCGGAAAGGGTTAAACATACCTGTAAAGGAAGTGTTTTTGACTCATTTTGAAAGCACGTGAGGGATGGTTTACAAATTATCCGTTATTAAATGTCGATTTAAGACAGTGCCTCGTATTTGGAAATAGAAAAGAAGGGTATTTATTTAAAGCTAAATTTATTTTCATAATATATTGATAATCTTCTTTTAAGGTTTGCACGAATCGAAAATCTAGGTCCTGTCCCAAACCGACCCACAGGGAAAATTGGAAGCCCGGCCTGGAAAAATGTTAAAATCATTGCCCAGACCGGCCTGGAAAACAGTTAAAATCTTAGACCGACTGAGCCGTGAAGTTCTACATAGTCTAAAAAGTGGTTAAAAATTGTTTCGTATGCAGAAGTTCTGACCAGAAATACTTATTATAGTTTTTGTTTTTTATATTTATACTTTTTTTTATTAATGAAGCGCCAAAGTCTGTGATATATTTATTTTATCAATGAATCTCTATTTATGTGTAAATGTTTTACTTATATTTTAATATCATTAGTCCGTATCACATGCGTTGGAGACTTTGAAAAATGTTATACATTTTAAAACGGAATCACATTGGAAAGAAAACATACGTTATAGACAAATGCCCTTCCCAGCAGATGTAAATGGATTTTATTTTTTCTGAGGTATTATTATATTTATTTTACATGAATCAACACATTTTCCGTTTAAAACAGAATTCCGTCATAGACATATTTTTTTCACTGGTTTTGTTGTATTTAATTTTTTAGCCTTTGAATAAACTGCTCTTTAAACAAAAGAATGCTAAAGTTTTTTTTTATATTTTTATTAATTTTTATTGCTATTTTTATTTTTTATAAAATAAAAGCAATTTTAAAATTATGTGTTTTTTATAAAAATTTTGATTGAGCCAAATTTTACTTATTTTATGCACGCGTTAGATCAGACAGAGACAGTGATTTTAATATGGATTGCTCGTGACCAGGATTGAAAATTTCGTCCAGTGCAGACCTAGGAAGAAGGAAGCAGTCCCCTTCGGTATGAAAAATACGTTAAATCCTGCCAAACGAGTCTTCAGAAAATAATAACGTCTCGGTCCTGGCCAGGCCTGAGCCCAGAATACAATTTTAACAGCCTCTACAGGACGATAAAACGCCTTAAATTGTGAGTGCTAAATTTATATAAAACACTTAATCTGCATCTTAGAAAAAGCATTGTTCTGACGGTCATTTAAACAGTATACTTCGATTTTCTGCATAATGAGTTTTTCCCCATTATTTCTCGTCTTTAGATTATTAAAAGTTAAGATTTGTTAAAGAAAAAAGTAGCAAAATTGAACCATGTCATTTTTGATTATTTTACATTAGTTTTGTTTCAGCAAATTTGAAAAAACATTTATTTTTGAAAATATGATTTTTTTAAAAGTTATATTATTTTTTCAATAGTTTTAAAAATATATTATTTTTTTCAATAAATATTTTTTATAGTTTTATAAATAATATTGAAAAACAAAAACCCTGGAACAAAACTAAAATCAGATTTACATCTTTAATTAAATGGAAAGAAATTGAAAAGAAACAGAAAATCTTCCCCAGGTTGAAAGATGAACTGGGGATCTCTCCAGAATGCTGTAAAGAAGGCATTTTCTGTTCGTGAGGACGTCCTGGTGACAATTTTCTCCATCCTCGCAGATGACTGAGGGGTTATGAAGTTTTATTGTAAATCCTCCTGAGAATATCCTGTAGAAGTGAGTGTACTATATCGAGTCTCAAGAACTAATGAACAGATTTTCATATAACTTAAGATTCTGATAATTCTTGATATTATATTGTATTCTGTGGTTTTGATTCCCTTGTGGAGCAAATCACTCAACAGGTGGTGCTGTTATGTGACATTATTTATGAATATTGCAATATCTCTATCTCAGGAACTAATGGTTAAATTTTTATCAAACTTCATATTTAATTAGTCACTAATAAAAATTAGTATTACTTAGTTTTAGAGTAAATCGTTCAACATGTGGCGCTTCTATCTAGTTTTTTTACCCTTTCTGCCATGAATTTATCTCAAATACTAATACATGGATTTTCAGCAAGTTTTTGCAGATTAGATTTTGGTGAAAATTACCTAACCGATGACACAGTTATGTTCAATGTTTCTGGAAGTATTAGCGTGTATGAAATTGAAGATAGTTTTGGGATTGCCACATCCGGCTAGTTTTTAATGGTATAGTGAAGAATTTTATCTGAAAATATTCTGTTAATACAGGATATGTTCAATAATGATTTTAAAACATTCTATCAAATAGGGTGATTACAAATTTAAAAGGAATGTTACATAATTATTTGCTATAGGGTTCACTCATCCCAGTGGTTACCATAAAAAGCATAAAATAAGTAGCTTACACCTATTTTAGTGAATTCAAAACAACTGTAGGTTAGTTGATGTGACGTTTTCTTGGTTTGTACAAGAACAAGCATTTATACCACTTTCTTTTCAAATGGTCATCTCTCTCCAAGCAATATAATCCAATTTCAATAATGAATACACTGCAAAAAGAAAAAAAGAAAAAAAATGTAGTTCTACAGATGTAAAGTCAGAGAAATCTGCATGCTTACTAAAATATTATGTGTATAATGTAAAAAAAAGATGGAAAATCACAAAACTTGTTTCTGTAAAGATAGAGAAATCAGTACCTTTTCAAAAGGATCTACTAAAAAAATTATCTGCTACCCTGGTTGAAGTTTCATAAAAATTCTTAGTGACCTTATAGATTTTTTTAAATTTAATGTGCAAACGTGTTTGTGTTACACGAATTTTTGTTGTTGCGTTTACATAAACATGTTCAGTGTTTTTTTATTTACAATGCAACAAAAATTTATCATACCCTAGTTAGCTACTTATTTTATAATGTTAGACATTTTAATTTAAACATTACAATTAAAAAAGCTCTAAAATCCAAACTGCTTACTTTTTTCTTTCTTTTTAAATCCATTTTTGTTCTGAAACTCATGAAGCTGGCAGATTCTCTAACTGAGAAACGATATAATATGCCTTACTTATCGATTATTTGATAAATGCAGAATAACACACACACAAAAAAAACCGCTTTAGCGTTTTGAACCAAATTTTCCGAAACACGAGAGCTCGTTAAAAACACGATAAAAACAGTTGCTCACGTGATCAAAATTAAAACGGCAATGAAAGCGACAAATTATGAAAAATTCAAAAATTACGTAGACATTAGAACAAGACTCCTCACACAAGCCTGTCAGTATTGCCATCTGTTGACACATACAAATACTATGAACAAACTGGTGCCATCCTGCGAATAACCTTTTACAAACTTACCAAGCTGTATTTTCTATATAACAGACCAATAGAATAGCTAAATTTAGTTTAAAAATTTTATTTCTATATCTTAAAAACATTTTAAGAAATGATTTTTCTCGTACACGTACACAATATTAAACGAAATTTTCTAGATAAAGCAAATTTATAGTCAATGTAGTACAAAAAATATAAATAAAGTTTACATCTTTAATTCCACCATATGTATACGTATTTATATATTTGTGTATACATTGCATATTGCATATTTGTGTATTAAAATAAATTTTTTCAAAGATTCTGTGGCTTTTTTAATGGCTACTTCCTGTTTTAGACAATTTATTTCCATTTTATATTTTCGGCTATAACTTTTCTCAAAATTATCGGTCAACCAGAAGTAAAACAATTTTAGAATCCTAAATGTTAGAACATTAATTTAAAATAATAAAAAATGAATCGGAAATTTTCACAAAAACGGTGATTTTAAGGCAGGCATATAGCTTCAACAAACATTTAGTGCTTATATTACTGATTATAAATATCTTTGACTCACGACACTCTGAAATAAGGTTATTTTAAAATTAAGTTATTTTCTATCTTGGAACATTACCTACCCCTATCTCAGAAAGTTTAAGTAATTAGTTATGTTCACTTTCAACTTATACACTTTATTTAAAATATCTTAATCGATATACTATTATGTAAATATTATAAAATGCAAAATATATTTAAAAAAAAATAAGAAAATAAGAGATTACTAAAAAAATACTGTCAATTTATTTTATGACACAATTAGCTTAGATTTTATTTAAAAATATGAATTTCTCTTTCGCTTTATAATTTGCTCTAGGCGTATTCAAAAATCTAAGTAAAAAAATTCTGCAGTTATGTAACACATTAATGCTTTATTCTAGAATAAATTTTATTAAAGCGTCATGTGTCAAACAAATTTAAATATCATAATATAAAATTTTGTTACAGAAATCAATACATCCATATTTAATTTAATATCATCAAATGATGCTAAAAGTATATATGCAATGTAAAAATAGAAAAATAAAAAAATCATTATTAGAACCATTAAGTAATTGCAACGTACTTCAGGATATTGACCAAGAAAAAATAATTATCTCGTATACAGCAATTAACATATATTGTTTTTTTTTAGCTTTAAGAAATAAGTAAATTAATATTTCTTCTACTTCGGGATTTAATTGAAAGAAAAAGTAAGGTTTAAAAATAAAACGTTATTTAAACTGACGTATTTTATATGCAAAAAAGAATAATAACAATTTCTCAAAATAATATTGTAATAACTCTGAAGCGCCGTTACTCGTCTTGCCAATTAATCTACTTCAAAAAGAGTGAAAATTATTTATCATAGAGGAGTGAAAAAAAAGCACACCGCATGATCAATGAAATTGACTCCTATAGGATAAATGCATTTTCAAGACTGGAAAGAACTGAAGAAACACTCAAGTTAACTAAATATCATAGAATTTTTTGATAGTTCAAAACTCCTATTAAGGTACATTTTGGATTACTACTTTTTGTTGTATAAAGACCTATATAAAGCTAACCCATGTTAGTTTTTCTCATTTTGTTAACTCACAGGCTATCATAGCCTGAGAACTTATGTGCCCGTCCGTTCTGTATGTCCGTTCTGTATGTCCGTTCGTGCGTAACGCGATGACTCGTGAAAAAAATATCCGATCCACTTGAAATTTTGTTTGTAGGTATATCCTGACAAGGCGCTTCCCTGATTAGTTTTTGGAGTTCATTCGATATGTATAAGAGGGGAAACGGGGGGCTCATGCCCCTCCCCTTAGTTGATATAAATGGGATTTTTGATGCAGAATTAAGTTTTCGTTCAAAATTTAGATTAGGATCATTCTGATGAGGCGATTCCGTGACTGTTATTAGGTGTTCATTGAATAAGTATAAATAGGGGGAACAGGGGTTCTAATGCTCCCCCCCCCCTTAATTTATATAAATGGGTTTTTCAAGCAGAATTTTCAGATTTCGTTCAAATCTCTGAATAATTTTGGAAGTTTTAATGGTTAAGTATAAAAGAGGGGGATAACTCCTTTTAAATTATATAAATGCTAAATGAGTTTTTATTAAGAATTATCTCATTTGCTCTGAATTTCGGATATAGATTTTTTATATGATAAAGCATGTCTTTGATAGTATAGGAGGTTCAAAGATTAAGTATAAAAAAGAGGAAAGGGGAGAGCTGTTTCCCCTTCTTAATTTTTTTCGAACGGAATTAACCCTTGAAAATATAAGGCTTTAATGTACAATTAGTATTTGTAGCCTGTGAGTTCAATGCCATTAGTTTAACTGGGCAGTATTCTTTATTTAACTGTCCATGTAAAGATTTGTGTTTTGAATGTCAAAGAATTCTACTCTGTGGGGTGTATACAGGGTATTAAAAAAATCTGTAAAGTTAGTAAATTTTTTTGGAAACTGGGATTCCTAGAGCTTTTTCTAACTGCAAGAGCAAAAATTTTTTATAAGAGATGTAACGGCGATTTCAAAATATTCATGTAACAGATTATGTTACATTAATTTTGGCCGTTGCCGTTACATAAAAAATTTAAGGAATCCCAGTTTCCTTAAAGAATTTTAATAACTTTACAGATTTTTTTAACAGTGAAACAACGGAATACATTTAAGATTCAAAAATTAACCAATGGAATAAATATAAACCGTCTTCGGGTTTTAGAAACGTGATAAACTTTAAGAACGAATTCAATATGTATATACATTGTGCCCCAAAAGTAATGGGACAAACTTTAAGGGGAGGTAGGGGACATCACAAGGATTAAGAATTGCATAGCAACCCATAGTCGGAAATGTTTTCCTGGCATGGTAATGACAACACAAACACAAGAAAGTCCGGACACGAATAAGGGAAGAAAACATGTTTCTTATCCTTAAAACAGCAAAAAACTAAGAAAAAAGAACATTAAAGAGACACCAAACGTCATCAAAACAGGTGTTCAAACTTACGACCCCTGGACTTGATGCACGGAGCGCATCTAGAAGTGCATGAATGATTTAATGATCCCGAAAACACCAAGAATGTCCCGAACATCCCCAACAGCTGCCACGTTGCGTGTAACAAGTTCCACAGCACTTCCCTACATTGTCTCAATATTTTTGCAGCACTAAGAATAATAAACACGTTTTCTTTTCCTGTTTTTCTTTTCTTTCTTGTGTTTTGTGTCGTCACTACCGCGCCAGAAAAACGTTTCCGACCATGGGTTGCTATGTAATTCTGCATCCTTGTGATGTCTCCTACCTACCCTAAAAGTTTATCCCATTACTTGTGGGACACCCTGTATATAAGTAGGATTTGAATTTAAACATCATTTATTTTTCTTAAGATGAGCACGATCTCCAAATTAACTAACTCTCTGGTATATTTTTTATTATCCATGATTTCAAAATATGCATTATGAAATTCACGAACACGATTACAGGAACTTGTTTTAAAAATTGAAAAGACAATTTATAAAAAATATTGTTCTGCATGAAGCATAGTTTTATTATTAAAAAGAAAGTGTACTATAATTATTAAATGTCGAACTCAACGTATTAAAAGAAGCTACAGCTTGGATTATCTGTAAGATGCTGTATTAAAGTATAGTATAATGTCTTTTCAAAGTTTTATCATTCAATTAATCCAATAACTTAGTTTTTTACATCTTAGTTTTATTATATATTTACATACACACACACACACACACATATATATATATATATATATATATATATATATATATAATGAATTACAAAAAATACGTGTTATTTTTTATAAACAATTACAAAATGACATTCATATATAAAGAATTTTTAAAAAATTACATATGTTGAGAAAGTAGAAACCCTTTTTCCCTTCTGCTCAATGCTCAGCGTTGTATCGTATAATTCATGATGTTACATGAGCAGAAATAATAACAAAATAGAATTTTAATAGTCATTCCTGTTCTCTCACTGACGATTTATAATCCCATTAGTTTTTAAAAATTTAACTTGTAGTTAATTTTTTATTTAGTTTTTTAAAAATTAAATTTAGATTTAAATTTTAAATCATATTTTTGGCTAGGAATTTTTTCCTTTAAGTATCCTTTGATACAAGATTTTTATAACTAATTACTAAAATTAGTCCTATTATAAAAGTTTCTTAATAATTTTTGATCGAAAATCATTACTTCTGAAGTTATAGTCGACAATTTGACAAAATAAAATTACTCGTCCAACAATATTTGCGTTGCTTTAAGATTCTTTATAAGATATCGTCCTTTTTTTTAATAGTTAAAAAATAATATTTAGTTAATTGATTATTTAGATTATTTATTTATTATTTATTGAATCTATGCCTAATATACAAAATTTCATTGAAAAGCGTAAGAAATTAGGCTAATGACAAACTTAATATGTCGAGAAAATGTCAAATTCCTTGCTTCACAATTCGCTATTATCGTCTGGCGTACTATAATTTTTCTACTGCTCTTGTGTTCTTATATGATGAATGCTGATGAAAGCTTTTGTCACATATCACATAATTTAAATCATAATGCATCGAAACCACTTGGCTATATAATATTGCATTACAATATAATAAACGATTAGAATAAGGCGGGTTGCTGTACATAAAATAAACTGCTTTAATGTTATTAACGAAACTCTGTAAATTAGGAAAGACTAATGGTTTAACAAAACAATAGCTTTAAATAAAACAAAGCATGTTGTAAGAATAAATTATGTTAAAAGCATATAATAATAAAGATTAAACTTTAGTCATTGACGCACATATGTTTCTATACATTGCTCGTCAAAAAATTGGACCACTTCGGAAAATCTTTTATCACCTAAAAATACTCAAAAAATAGTTGAGAATAAACTGTAACTTTCACATGTGTGTGAATCTTCTTTAGTCTTTGATGATTTTTCAAAAAAAAAGTTTTTTTTGTTTCTTTACCAAGAAAGAGCGCAATAAACGCATTGTTTACATGTAATTCGTGTCTGGAAGATTTTTTTTATTTCCAGAACTATTTATTGATCACATGATTGCAACTATTTCCCAAAGGGATAGAAATGGCTCCTGGGCCTCTAGTTTGTCATTCAAGTTCAGAAAATAAATGACGCAATGGCAATCCATTTGCATGAAGCTGGTACATAAATTACTGCAAAGAATGACTAATCTTTGTTAGAAAAAATCTAAAATCAACATTCTCGTGTCACCTTCTAGTGTTTACAGTCATTCCGTCACAATCTAAATACACAAGTTTATCAATGTTTAATTTTCTATTTCAGTGCAATATTTTAAAATACTTTCAGCAATAATGTGTCCCAGAGACAGAAAATGTGACTATTCAATCAGGAATACGTGTTTCTCACTTATAATTCTTTGATGTAATCTATCTCATATTTTTAATCATTTCTTTTGGATATGGAAAATAAAATAAGCTTCTGGTATTCAGAAAACGAGTTATCTATCATTTGATCAATACGCTTTTGGGTAACAACACTAATTGACACTTTATTCAAAATTTGGTCGATCCTTCTTAGGATTTGAACTACTTCTGAGTTTAGTGGATCTTATCCATTTGTACTGTGTTTTAATAGTTACTTCACATAAAAGTAATATTTTGTAACATCTCCTGTTCTTGGCAAATGAGCTTCATTTATTTTTCAAGGATTACCAAATAGGGGATATTCCACTCCAATTCTAGTAATGATAAATTTCGATTTCTAATTTCAACTCGCATTCAGTTTGACTCTAAAAGTGGGAAAAAGCAATTTGTAAAGCTTAAAAATTGTTTAAATATTTTAAAATAAAGTTTAATAGTTTAAAAATGATAAAGAGAATCGACAAGAGATTCAAAACATAAAAATGTCAATCAAAATTACCCAAAATCCCTGTAAATGTGTAATTTATGCCAAAAATCGTATTATGTGAAATAATGAAAAAATAAAGATCCGGGTAAAGCTTTAAAAAAGACTTTCATGATTTTTTGCACATAGATTAGAGGTACAAAGCGACAAATTTTAGCATCACTCCCAAATGAAAATGCCGACTTTCGTTTTTTTCCCACTCCCTAATTATAGGTAAATATTCAATAGCACAGAAACTTGCAACATTTCTTTCAAATAAAAATATTTTGAATGAACTATGGAAGTGATTTACTATAAAGCTCTCCTGTATATTTATTAATAAACAAAATTTTCTAAAAACATTAAAGGATTCCGTATATTGATAAATAAATTTGTTTTTCGCAATTAATTCAATAAACAGAGATAATCTCTTAAGAGTTTATAACTTGTAATATAGACTATTTTACGCAAGTCTAAACGTATTTGTATGTATCAAGCAAAACTGAAACGGAATATATATTCAAATCTCAACTTTAAATTATAATGAAATCCTGCGGACAAAAAAAAAAAAAAAAAAAAAAAAAAAAAAAAAAAAAAACCACCAAACAAAAGAATTCTAAATATTACTAACAATTTCATTTCAGAACTGAGCTATAAGTCTCAAAAATAATATTAAAAATAAAATACAGTATATTTATTTCACTATATTAGTTTCAAATATGATTTTCAAATATTTTAGCAACATGGGTTCGAGATTTTGAAAACCACTATTTAATAACGGTGATTTAGTCTACGAAGCCTGTCTTTATTCATAGTCCGAATTTCTACTCAAATATAGTGACACTCAATTTAAAGGAACTTTGGAATCCTGTTATTTTTCATTTTCTGCGGTTTTGGTATATCTCTAAACCAGCGCTTCTCAATTATTTTTCTTTCACTTACCTCTTTCTTAGGCCTTTCATTACAGAATACCCCCATTCCTCTGAAGTACAACCCCTCCTCCCACAAGTCCTTTTTTTTAAAAAAAAACTAAATTTTATTTTGGAGCACAAACATAATAATAAATTTTTTGGTTTGACAATGTGGATGCACTAATTGTGAAGGATCTAAGTTACTATTTTAATTTTTTAATGTAGTCAATTTTTAACACTTGCTTTAATTATGCACATTTCCCGATCAGCGGGAAGAAGGGAGTTGTTGTTTTCTTTAAGAAGAATAAGATGCCGGAGGGCTCTTATCGTCCTTACCTACCAATTAATTACCTTGATGTCTATTATAGCAAAAATCTATGACAGGCTGCTGAATCTAAGAATCACAGTTATCTCGAGGCTGCTTCTTACCTCGACGGGAACCAACATGATTTTCGCGAGGGGCGGAGTACGCTAACGGCACTCTCCTTTCTTCCTGAAAATAGTAAAGAAACTTTAGAGGCTTATAAATATTGGGCGATTGTGTCTTTTGACATAGCTGGAGTATTTGACGTGCTTGACTGGAATGTAGTTGCTAACATAACAGATCACATTAGACTTATTTGTTGTAAATTTGCCGACGCGTTCAATGGGTTAGAGTGCTATGCGGCTACCAATAGGGTTCTTGTTTGGGCACTGTGATTTGGACTATAGTAGCAGCCAGAATTCTTAAACAGAGTAAAGAAATAACATTGAATTTAATTAATTACGCTGATGACCCTGTAGTTCTTGAAGATGCGGACACTAGAGCGTCACTTGAAAATAAATTGAATAATACTGTGAATAATTTTTCTACTGTCTGTGTTCATTGCAACTTGCAGCTTAATAATATCAAGACAGTTTCCATACTTTTTGGACGTAATACAATGAAAAAAAATGTCCCATTAAAAAAAATCAATACCTGTGAAGAATAATATTCTTTATTTGGGTTTTCTACTAGACCAGAGTTTCAATTGGTTACATCATCTTG
>CAXHSM010000434.1:0-60185 GCA_964019185.1 Maratus speculifer
TAAACTATTTTAAGTTGATTTAAATTGATTTTAGTTGAATTTTGCATTTTCAATTAATTAAGCCTAATCTATATATGCATTATTGCATTTACATAGGCAAATCACCCAATTCACCTATAAATAGCCTAATTAGGTTCAATTTATTTAAAATAAACTATTTTAAGTTGATTTAAATTGATTTTAGTTGAATTTTGCATTTTCAATTAATTAAGCCTAATCTATATATGCATTATTGCATTTACATAGGCAAATCACCCAATTCACCTATAAATAGCCTAATTAGGTTCAATTTATTTAAAATAAACTATTTTAAGTTGATTTAAATTGATTTTAGTTGAATTTTGCATTTTCAATTAATTAAGCCTAATCTATATATGCATTATTGCATTTACATAGGCAAATCACCCAATTCACCTATAAATAGCCTAATTAGGTTCAATTTATTTAAAATAAACTATTTTAAGTTGATTTAAATTGATTTTAGTTGAATTTTGCATTTTCAATTAATTAAGCCTAACTATATATGCATTATTGCATTTACATAGGCAAATCACCCAATTCACCTATAAATAGCCTAATTAGGTTCAATTTATTTAAAATAAACTATTTTAAGTTGATTTAAATTGATTTTAGTTGAATTTTGCATTTTCAATTAATTAAGCCTAATCTATATATGCATTATTGCATTTACATAGGCAAATCACCCAATTCACCTATAAATAGCCTAATTAGGTTCAATTTATTTAAAATAAACTATTTTAAGTTGATTTAAATTGATTTTAGTTGAATTTTGCATTTTCAATTAATTAAGCCTAATCTATATATGCATTATTGCATTTACATAGGCAAATCACCCAATTCACCTATAAATAGCCTAATTAGGTTCAATTTATTTAAAATAAACTATTTTAAGTTGATTTAAATTGATTTTAGTTGAATTTTGCATTTTCAATTAATTAAGCCTAATCTATATATGCATTATTGCATTTACATAGGCAAATCACCCAATTCACCTATAAATAGCCTAATTAGGTTCAATTTATTTAAAATAAACTATTTTAAGTTGATTTAAATTGATTTTAGTTGAATTTTGCATTTTCAATTAATTAAGCCTAATCTATATAGCATTATTGCATTTACATAGGCAAATCACCCAATTCACCTATAAATAGCCTAATTAGGTTCAATTTATTTAAAATAAACTATTTTAAGTTGATTTAAATTGATTTTAGTTGAATTTTGCATTTTCAATTAATTAAGCCTAATCTATATATGCATTATTGCATTTACATAGGCAAATCACCCAATTCACCTATAAATAGCCTAATTAGGTTCAATTTATTTAAAATAAACTATTTTAAGTTGATTTAAATTGATTTTAGTTGAATTTTGCATTTTCAATTAATTAAGCCTAATCTATATATGCATTATTGCATTTACATAGGCAAATCACCCAATTCACCTATAAATAGCCTAATTAGGTTCAATTTATTTAAAATAAACTATTTTAAGTTGATTTAAATTGATTTTAGTTGAATTTTGCATTTTCAATTAATTAAGCCTAATCTATATATGCATTATTGCATTTACATAGGCAAATCACCCAATTCACCTATAAATAGCCTAATTAGGTTCAATTTATTTAAAATAAACTATTTTAAGTTGATTTAAATTGATTTTAGTTGAATTTTGCATTTTCAATTAATTAAGCCTAATCTATATATGCATTATTGCATTTACATAGGCAAATCACCCAATTCACCTATAAATAGCCTAATTAGGTTCAATTTATTTAAAATAAACTATTTTAAGTTGATTTAAATTGATTTTAGTTGAATTTTGCATTTTCAATTAATTAAGCCTAATCTATATATGCATTATTGCATTTACATAGGCAAATCACCCAATTCACCTATAAATAGCCTAATTAGGTTCAATTTATTTAAAATAAACTATTTTAAGTTGATTTAAATTGATTTTAGTTGAATTTTGCATTTTCAATTAATTAAGCCTAATCTATATATGCATTATTGCATTTACATAGGCAAATCACCCAATTCACCTATAAATAGCCTAATTAGGTTCAATTTATTTAAAATAAACTATTTTAAGTTGATTTAAATTGATTTTAGTTGAATTTTGCATTTTCAATTAATTAAGCCTAATCTATATATGCATTATTGCATTTACATAGGCAAATCACCCAATTCACCTATAAATAGCCTAATTAGGTTCAATTTATTTAAAATAAACTATTTTAAGTTGATTTAAATTGATTTTAGTTGAATTTTGCATTTTCAATTAATTAAGCCTAATCTATATATGCATTATTGCATTTACATAGGCAAATCACCCAATTCACCTATAAATAGCCTAATTAGGTTCAATTTATTTAAAATAAACTATTTTAAGTTGATTTAAATTGATTTTAGTTGAATTTTGCATTTTCAATTAATTAAGCCTAATCTATATATGCATTATTGCATTTACATAGGCAAATCACCCAATTCACCTATAAATAGCCTAATTAGGTTCAATTTATTTAAAATAAACTATTTTAAGTTGATTTAAATTGATTTTAGTTGAATTTTGCATTTTCAATTAATTAAGCCTAATCTATATATGCATTATTGCATTTACATAGGCAAATCACCCAATTCACCTATAAATAGCCTAATTAGGTTCAATTTATTTAAAATAAACTATTTTAAGTTGATTTAAATTGATTTTAGTTGAATTTTGCATTTTCAATTAATTAAGCCTAATCTATATATGCATTATTGCATTTACATAGGCAAATCACCCAATTCACCTATAAATAGCCTAATTAGGTTCAATTTATTTAAAATAAACTATTTTAAGTTGATTTAAATTGATTTTAGTTGAATTTTGCATTTTCAATTAATTAAGCCTAATCTATATATGCATTATTGCATTTACATAGGCAAATCACCCAATTCACCTATAAATAGCCTAATTAGGTTCAATTTATTTAAAATAAACTATTTTAAGTTGATTTAAATTGATTTTAGTTGAATTTTGCATTTTCAATTAATTAAGCCTAATCTATATATGCATTATTGCATTTACATAGGCAAATCACCCAATTCACCTATAAATAGCCTAATTAGGTTCAATTTATTTAAAATAAACTATTTTAAGTTGATTTAAATTGATTTTAGTTGAATTTTGCATTTTCAATTAATTAAGCCTAATCTATATATGCATTATTGCATTTACATAGGCAAATCACCCAATTCACCTATAAATAGCCTAATTAGGTTCAATTTATTTAAAATAAACTATTTTAAGTTGATTTAAATTGATTTTAGTTGAATTTTGCATTTTCAATTAATTAAGCCTAATCTATATATGCATTATTGCATTTACATAGGCAAATCACCCAATTCACCTATAAATAGCCTAATTAGGTTCAATTTATTTAAAATAAACTATTTTAAGTTGATTTAAATTGATTTTAGTTGAATTTTGCATTTTCAATTAATTAAGCCTAATCTATATATGCATTATTGCATTTACATAGGCAAATCACCCAATTCACCTATAAATAGCCTAATTAGGTTCAATTTATTTAAAATAAACTATTTTAAGTTGATTTAAATTGATTTTAGTTGAATTTTGCATTTTCAATTAATTAAGCCTAATCTATATATGCATTATTGCATTTACATAGGCAAATCACCCAATTCACCTATAAATAGCCTAATTAGGTTCAATTTATTTAAAATAAACTATTTTAAGTTGATTTAAATTGATTTTAGTTGAATTTTGCATTTTCAATTAATTAAGCCTAATCTATATATGCATTATTGCATTTACATAGGCAAATCACCCAATTCACCTATAAATAGCCTAATTAGGTTCAATTTATTTAAAATAAACTATTTTAAGTTGATTTAAATTGATTTTAGTTGAATTTTGCATTTTCAATTAATTAAGCCTAATCTATATATGCATTATTGCATTTACATAGGCAAATCACCCAATTCACCTATAAATAGCCTAATTAGGTTCAATTTATTTAAAATAAACTATTTTAAGTTGATTTAAATTGATTTTAGTTGAATTTTGCATTTTCAATTAATTAAGCCTAATCTATATATGCATTATTGCATTTACATAGGCAAATCACCCAATTCACCTATAAATAGCCTAATTAGGTTCAATTTATTTAAAATAAACTATTTTAAGTTGATTTAAATTGATTTTAGTTGAATTTTGCATTTTCAATTAATTAAGCCTAATCTATATATGCATTATTGCATTTACATAGGCAAATCACCCAATTCACCTATAAATAGCCTAATTAGGTTCAATTTATTTAAAATAAACTATTTTAAGTTGATTTAAATTGATTTTAGTTGAATTTTGCATTTTCAATTAATTAAGCCTAATCTATATATGCATTATTGCATTTACATAGGCAAATCACCCAATTCACCTATAAATAGCCTAATTAGGTTCAATTTATTTAAAATAAACTATTTTAAGTTGATTTAAATTGATTTTAGTTGAATTTTGCATTTTCAATTAATTAAGCCTAATCTATATATGCATTATTGCATTTACATAGGCAAATCACCCAATTCACCTATAAATAGCCTAATTAGGTTCAATTTATTTAAAATAAACTATTTTAAGTTGATTTAAATTGATTTTAGTTGAATTTTGCATTTTCAATTAATTAAGCCTAATCTATATATGCATTATTGCATTTACATAGGCAAATCACCCAATTCACCTATAAATAGCCTAATTAGGTTCAATTTATTTAAAATAAACTATTTTAAGTTGATTTAAATTGATTTTAGTTGAATTTTGCATTTTCAATTAATTAAGCCTAATCTATATATGCATTATTGCATTTACATAGGCAAATCACCCAATTCACCTATAAATAGCCTAATTAGGTTCAATTTATTTAAAATAAACTATTTTAAGTTGATTTAAATTGATTTTAGTTGAATTTTGCATTTTCAATTAATTAAGCCTAATCTATATATGCATTATTGCATTTACATAGGCAAATCACCCAATTCACCTATAAATAGCCTAATTAGGTTCAATTTATTTAAAATAAACTATTTTAAGTTGATTTAAATTGATTTTAGTTGAATTTTGCATTTTCAATTAATTAAGCCTAATCTATATATGCATTATTGCATTTACATAGGCAAATCACCCAATTCACCTATAAATAGCCTAATTAGGTTCAATTTATTTAAAATAAACTATTTTAAGTTGATTTAAATTGATTTTAGTTGAATTTTGCATTTTCAATTAATTAAGCCTAATCTATATATGCATTATTGCATTTACATAGGCAAATCACCCAA
This sequence comes from Maratus speculifer, assembly GCA_964019185.1. Classification (NCBI taxonomy): domain Eukaryota; kingdom Metazoa; phylum Arthropoda; class Arachnida; order Araneae; family Salticidae; genus Maratus; species Maratus speculifer. The sequence goes on from CAXHSM010000434.1 coordinate 5,358, forward strand.
TTCACCTATAAATAGCCTAATTAGGTTCAATTTATTTAAAATAAACTATTTTAAGTTGATTTAAATTGATTTTAGTTGAATTTTGCATTTTCAATTAATTAAGCCTAATCTATATATGCATTATTGCATTTACATAGGCAAATCACCCAATTCACCTATAAATAGCCTAATTAGGTTCAATTTATTTAAAATAAACTATTTTAAGTTGATTTAAATTGATTTTAGTTGAATTTTGCATTTTCAATTAATTAAGCCTAATCTATATATGCATTATTGCATTTACATAGGCAAATCACCCAATTCACCTATAAATAGCCTAATTAGGTTCAATTTATTTAAAATAAACTATTTTAAGTTGATTTAAATTGATTTTAGTTGAATTTTGCATTTTCAATTAATTAAGCCTAATCTATATATGCATTATTGCATTTACATAGGCAAATCACCCAATTCACCTATAAATAGCCTAATTAGGTTCAATTTATTTAAAATAAACTATTTTAAGTTGATTTAAATTGATTTTAGTTGAATTTTGCATTTTCAATTAATTAAGCCTAATCTATATATGCATTATTGCATTTACATAGGCAAATCACCCAATTCACCTATAAATAGCCTAATTAGGTTCAATTTATTTAAAATAAACTATTTTAAGTTGATTTAAATTGATTTTAGTTGAATTTTGCATTTTCAATTAATTAAGCCTAATCTATATATGCATTATTGCATTTACATAGGCAAATCACCCAATTCACCTATAAATAGCCTAATTAGGTTCAATTTATTTAAAATAAACTATTTTAAGTTGATTTAAATTGATTTTAGTTGAATTTTGCATTTTCAATTAATTAAGCCTAATCTATATATGCATTATTGCATTTACATAGGCAAATCACCCAATTCACCTATAAATAGCCTAATTAGGTTCAATTTATTTAAAATAAACTATTTTAAGTTGATTTAAATTGATTTTAGTTGAATTTTGCATTTTCAATTAATTAAGCCTAATCTATATATGCATTATTGCATTTACATAGGCAAATCACCCAATTCACCTATAAATAGCCTAATTAGGTTCAATTTATTTAAAATAAACTATTTTAAGTTGATTTAAATTGATTTTAGTTGAATTTTGCATTTTCAATTAATTAAGCCTAATCTATATATGCATTATTGCATTTACATAGGCAAATCACCCAATTCACCTATAAATAGCCTAATTAGGTTCAATTTATTTAAAATAAACTATTTTAAGTTGATTTAAATTGATTTTAGTTGAATTTTGCATTTTCAATTAATTAAGCCTAATCTATATATGCATTATTGCATTTACATAGGCAAATCACCCAATTCACCTATAAATAGCCTAATTAGGTTCAATTTATTTAAAATAAACTATTTTAAGTTGATTTAAATTGATTTTAGTTGAATTTTGCATTTTCAATTAATTAAGCCTAATCTATATATGCATTATTGCATTTACATAGGCAAATCACCCAATTCACCTATAAATAGCCTAATTAGGTTCAATTTATTTAAAATAAACTATTTTAAGTTGATTTAAATTGATTTTAGTTGAATTTTGCATTTTCAATTAATTAAGCCTAATCTATATATGCATTATTGCATTTACATAGGCAAATCACCCAATTCACCTATAAATAGCCTAATTAGGTTCAATTTATTTAAAATAAACTATTTTAAGTTGATTTAAATTGATTTTAGTTGAATTTTGCATTTTCAATTAATTAAGCCTAATCTATATATGCATTATTGCATTTACATAGGCAAATCACCCAATTCACCTATAAATAGCCTAATTAGGTTCAATTTATTTAAAATAAACTATTTTAAGTTGATTTAAATTGATTTTAGTTGAATTTTGCATTTTCAATTAATTAAGCCTAATCTATATATGCATTATTGCATTTACATAGGCAAATCACCCAATTCACCTATAAATAGCCTAATTAGGTTCAATTTATTTAAAATAAACTATTTTAAGTTGATTTAAATTGATTTTAGTTGAATTTTGCATTTTCAATTAATTAAGCCTAATCTATATATGCATTATTGCATTTACATAGGCAAATCACCCAATTCACCTATAAATAGCCTAATTAGGTTCAATTTATTTAAAATAAACTATTTTAAGTTGATTTAAATTGATTTTAGTTGAATTTTGCATTTTCAATTAATTAAGCCTAATCTATATATGCATTATTGCATTTACATAGGCAAATCACCCAATTCACCTATAAATAGCCTAATTAGGTTCAATTTATTTAAAATAAACTATTTTAAGTTGATTTAAATTGATTTTAGTTGAATTTTGCATTTTCAATTAATTAAGCCTAATCTATATATGCATTATTGCATTTACATAGGCAAATCACCCAATTCACCTATAAATAGCCTAATTAGGTTCAATTTATTTAAAATAAACTATTTTAAGTTGATTTAAATTGATTTTAGTTGAATTTTGCATTTTCAATTAATTAAGCCTAATCTATATATGCATTATTGCATTTACATAGGCAAATCACCCAATTCACCTATAAATAGCCTAATTAGGTTCAATTTATTTAAAATAAACTATTTTAAGTTGATTTAAATTGATTTTAGTTGAATTTTGCATTTTCAATTAATTAAGCCTAATCTATATATGCATTATTGCATTTACATAGGCAAATCACCCAATTCACCTATAAATAGCCTAATTAGGTTCAATTTATTTAAAATAAACTATTTTAAGTTGATTTAAATTGATTTTAGTTGAATTTTGCATTTTCAATTAATTAAGCCTAATCTATATATGCATTATTGCATTTACATAGGCAAATCACCCAATTCACCTATAAATAGCCTAATTAGGTTCAATTTATTTAAAATAAACTATTTTAAGTTGATTTAAATTGATTTTAGTTGAATTTTGCATTTTCAATTAATTAAGCCTAATCTATATATGCATTATTGCATTTACATAGGCAAATCACCCAATTCACCTATAAATAGCCTAATTAGGTTCAATTTATTTAAAATAAACTATTTTAAGTTGATTTAAATTGATTTTAGTTGAATTTTGCATTTTCAATTAATTAAGCCTAATCTATATATGCATTATTGCATTTACATAGGCAAATCACCCAATTCACCTATAAATAGCCTAATTAGGTTCAATTTATTTAAAATAAACTATTTTAAGTTGATTTAAATTGATTTTAGTTGAATTTTGCATTTTCAATTAATTAAGCCTAATCTATATATGCATTATTGCATTTACATAGGCAAATCACCCAATTCACCTATAAATAGCCTAATTAGGTTCAATTTATTTAAAATAAACTATTTTAAGTTGATTTAAATTGATTTTAGTTGAATTTTGCATTTTCAATTAATTAAGCCTAATCTATATATGCATTATTGCATTTACATAGGCAAATCACCCAATTCACCTATAAATAGCCTAATTAGGTTCAATTTATTTAAAATAAACTATTTTAAGTTGATTTAAATTGATTTTAGTTGAATTTTGCATTTTCAATTAATTAAGCCTAATCTATATATGCATTATTGCATTTACATAGGCAAATCACCCAATTCACCTATAAATAGCCTAATTAGGTTCAATTTATTTAAAATAAACTATTTTAAGTTGATTTAAATTGATTTTAGTTGAATTTTGCATTTTCAATTAATTAAGCCTAATCTATATATGCATTATTGCATTTACATAGGCAAATCACCCAATTCACCTATAAATAGCCTAATTAGGTTCAATTTATTTAAAATAAACTATTTTAAGTTGATTTAAATTGATTTTAGTTGAATTTTGCATTTTCAATTAATTAAGCCTAATCTATATATGCATTATTGCATTTACATAGGCAAATCACCCAATTCACCTATAAATAGCCTAATTAGGTTCAATTTATTTAAAATAAACTATTTTAAGTTGATTTAAATTGATTTTAGTTGAATTTTGCATTTTCAATTAATTAAGCCTAATCTATATATGCATTATTGCATTTACATAGGCAAATCACCCAATTCACCTATAAATAGCCTAATTAGGTTCAATTTATTTAAAATAAACTATTTTAAGTTGATTTAAATTGATTTTAGTTGAATTTTGCATTTTCAATTAATTAAGCCTAATCTATATATGCATTATTGCATTTACATAGGCAAATCACCCAATTCACCTATAAATAGCCTAATTAGGTTCAATTTATTTAAAATAAACTATTTTAAGTTGATTTAAATTGATTTTAGTTGAATTTTGCATTTTCAATTAATTAAGCCTAATCTATATATGCATTATTGCATTTACATAGGCAAATCACCCAATTCACCTATAAATAGCCTAATTAGGTTCAATTTATTTAAAATAAACTATTTTAAGTTGATTTAAATTGATTTTAGTTGAATTTTGCATTTTCAATTAATTAAGCCTAATCTATATATGCATTATTGCATTTACATAGGCAAATCACCCAATTCACCTATAAATAGCCTAATTAGGTTCAATTTATTTAAAATAAACTATTTTAAGTTGATTTAAATTGATTTTAGTTGAATTTTGCATTTTCAATTAATTAAGCCTAATCTATATATGCATTATTGCATTTACATAGGCAAATCACCCAATTCACCTATAAATAGCCTAATTAGGTTCAATTTATTTAAAATAAACTATTTTAAGTTGATTTAAATTGATTTTAGTTGAATTTTGCATTTTCAATTAATTAAGCCTAATCTATATATGCATTATTGCATTTACATAGGCAAATCACCCAATTCACCTATAAATAGCCTAATTAGGTTCAATTTATTTAAAATAAACTATTTTAAGTTGATTTAAATTGATTTTAGTTGAATTTTGCATTTTCAATTAATTAAGCCTAATCTATATATGCATTATTGCATTTACATAGGCAAATCACCCAATTCACCTATAAATAGCCTAATTAGGTTCAATTTATTTAAAATAAACTATTTTAAGTTGATTTAAATTGATTTTAGTTGAATTTTGCATTTTCAATTAATTAAGCCTAATCTATATATGCATTATTGCATTTACATAGGCAAATCACCCAATTCACCTATAAATAGCCTAATTAGGTTCAATTTATTTAAAATAAACTATTTTAAGTTGATTTAAATTGATTTTAGTTGAATTTTGCATTTTCAATTAATTAAGCCTAATCTATATATGCATTATTGCATTTACATAGGCAAATCACCCAATTCACCTATAAATAGCCTAATTAGGTTCAATTTATTTAAAATAAACTATTTTAAGTTGATTTAAATTGATTTTAGTTGAATTTTGCATTTTCAATTAATTAAGCCTAATCTATATATGCATTATTGCATTTACATAGGCAAATCACCCAATTCACCTATAAATAGCCTAATTAGGTTCAATTTATTTAAAATAAACTATTTTAAGTTGATTTAAATTGATTTTAGTTGAATTTTGCATTTTCAATTAATTAAGCCTAATCTATATATGCATTATTGCATTTACATAGGCAAATCACCCAATTCACCTATAAATAGCCTAATTAGGTTCAATTTATTTAAAATAAACTATTTTAAGTTGATTTAAATTGATTTTAGTTGAATTTTGCATTTTCAATTAATTAAGCCTAATCTATATATGCATTATTGCATTTACATAGGCAAATCACCCAATTCACCTATAAATAGCCTAATTAGGTTCAATTTATTTAAAATAAACTATTTTAAGTTGATTTAAATTGATTTTAGTTGAATTTTGCATTTTCAATTAATTAAGCCTAATCTATATATGCATTATTGCATTTACATAGGCAAATCACCCAATTCACCTATAAATAGCCTAATTAGGTTCAATTTATTTAAAATAAACTATTTTAAGTTGATTTAAATTGATTTTAGTTGAATTTTGCATTTTCAATTAATTAAGCCTAATCTATATATGCATTATTGCATTTACATAGGCAAATCACCCAATTCACCTATAAATAGCCTAATTAGGTTCAATTTATTTAAAATAAACTATTTTAAGTTGATTTAAATTGATTTTAGTTGAATTTTGCATTTTCAATTAATTAAGCCTAATCTATATATGCATTATTGCATTTACATAGGCAAATCACCCAATTCACCTATAAATAGCCTAATTAGGTTCAATTTATTTAAAATAAACTATTTTAAGTTGATTTAAATTGATTTTAGTTGAATTTTGCATTTTCAATTAATTAAGCCTAATCTATATATGCATTATTGCATTTACATAGGCAAATCACCCAATTCACCTATAAATAGCCTAATTAGGTTCAATTTATTTAAAATAAACTATTTTAAGTTGATTTAAATTGATTTTAGTTGAATTTTGCATTTTCAATTAATTAAGCCTAATCTATATATGCATTATTGCATTTACATAGGCAAATCACCCAATTCACCTATAAATAGCCTAATTAGGTTCAATTTATTTAAAATAAACTATTTTAAGTTGATTTAAATTGATTTTAGTTGAATTTTGCATTTTCAATTAATTAAGCCTAATCTATATATGCATTATTGCATTTACATAGGCAAATCACCCAATTCACCTATAAATAGCCTAATTAGGTTCAATTTATTTAAAATAAACTATTTTAAGTTGATTTAAATTGATTTTAGTTGAATTTTGCATTTTCAATTAATTAAGCCTCTATATATGCATTATTGCATTTACATAGGCAAATCACCCAATTCACCTATAAATAGCCTAATTAGGTTCAATTTATTTAAAATAAACTATTTTAAGTTGATTTAAATTGATTTTAGTTGAATTTTGCATTTTCAATTAATTAAGCCTAATCTATATATGCATTATTGCATTTACATAGGCAAATCACCCAATTCACCTATAAATAGCCTAATTAGGTTCAATTTATTTAAAATAAACTATTTTAAGTTGATTTAAATTGATTTTAGTTGAATTTTGCATTTTCAATTAATTAAGCCTAATCTATATATGCATTATTGCATTTACATAGGCAAATCACCCAATTCACCTATAAATAGCCTAATTAGGTTCAATTTATTTAAAATAAACTATTTTAAGTTGATTTAAATTGATTTTAGTTGAATTTTGCATTTTCAATTAATTAAGCCTAATCTATATATGCATTATTGCATTTACATAGGCAAATCACCCAATTCACCTATAAATAGCCTAATTAGGTTCAATTTATTTAAAATAAACTATTTTAAGTTGATTTAAATTGATTTTAGTTGAATTTTGCATTTTCAATTAATTAAGCCTAATCTATATATGCATTATTGCATTTACATAGGCAAATCACCCAATTCACCTATAAATAGCCTAATTAGGTTCAATTTATTTAAAATAAACTATTTTAAGTTGATTTAAATTGATTTTAGTTGAATTTTGCATTTTCAATTAATTAAGCCTAATCTATATATGCATTATTGCATTTACATAGGCAAATCACCCAATTCACCTATAAATAGCCTAATTAGGTTCAATTTATTTAAAATAAACTATTTTAAGTTGATTTAAATTGATTTTAGTTGAATTTTGCATTTTCAATTAATTAAGCCTAATCTATATATGCATTATTGCATTTACATAGGCAAATCACCCAATTCACCTATAAATAGCCTAATTAGGTTCAATTTATTTAAAATAAACTATTTTAAGTTGATTTAAATTGATTTTAGTTGAATTTTGCATTTTCAATTAATTAAGCCTAATCTATATATGCATTATTGCATTTACATAGGCAAATCACCCAATTCACCTATAAATAGCCTAATTAGGTTCAATTTATTTAAAATAAACTATTTTAAGTTGATTTAAATTGATTTTAGTTGAATTTTGCATTTTCAATTAATTAAGCCTAATCTATATATGCATTATTGCATTTACATAGGCAAATCACCCAATTCACCTATAAATAGCCTAATTAGGTTCAATTTATTTAAAATAAACTATTTTAAGTTGATTTAAATTGATTTTAGTTGAATTTTGCATTTTCAATTAATTAAGCCTAATCTATATATGCATTATTGCATTTACATAGGCAAATCACCCAATTCACCTATAAATAGCCTAATTAGGTTCAATTTATTTAAAATAAACTATTTTAAGTTGATTTAAATTGATTTTAGTTGAATTTTGCATTTTCAATTAATTAAGCCTAATCTATATATGCATTATTGCATTTACATAGGCAAATCACCCAATTCACCTATAAATAGCCTAATTAGGTTCAATTTATTTAAAATAAACTATTTTAAGTTGATTTAAATTGATTTTAGTTGAATTTTGCATTTTCAATTAATTAAGCCTAATCTATATATGCATTATTGCATTTACATAGGCAAATCACCCAATTCACCTATAAATAGCCTAATTAGGTTCAATTTATTTAAAATAAACTATTTTAAGTTGATTTAAATTGATTTTAGTTGAATTTTGCATTTTCAATTAATTAAGCCTAATCTATATATGCATTATTGCATTTACATAGGCAAATCACCCAATTCACCTATAAATAGCCTAATTAGGTTCAATTTATTTAAAATAAACTATTTTAAGTTGATTTAAATTGATTTTAGTTGAATTTTGCATTTTCAATTAATTAAGCCTAATCTATATATGCATTATTGCATTTACATAGGCAAATCACCCAATTCACCTATAAATAGCCTAATTAGGTTCAATTTATTTAAAATAAACTATTTTAAGTTGATTTAAATTGATTTTAGTTGAATTTTGCATTTTCAATTAATTAAGCCTAATCTATATATGCATTATTGCATTTACATAGGCAAATCACCCAATTCACCTATAAATAGCCTAATTAGGTTCAATTTATTTAAAATAAACTATTTTAAGTTGATTTAAATTGATTTTAGTTGAATTTTGCATTTTCAATTAATTAAGCCTAATCTATATATGCATTATTGCATTTACATAGGCAAATCACCCAATTCACCTATAAATAGCCTAATTAGGTTCAATTTATTTAAAATAAACTATTTTAAGTTGATTTAAATTGATTTTAGTTGAATTTTGCATTTTCAATTAATTAAGCCTAATCTATATATGCATTATTGCATTTACATAGGCAAATCACCCAATTCACCTATAAATAGCCTAATTAGGTTCAATTTATTTAAAATAAACTATTTTAAGTTGATTTAAATTGATTTTAGTTGAATTTTGCATTTTCAATTAATTAAGCCTAATCTATATATGCATTATTGCATTTACATAGGCAAATCACCCATTCACCTATAAATAGCCTAATTAGGTTCAATTTATTTAAAATAAACTATTTTAAGTTGATTTAAATTGATTTTAGTTGAATTTTGCATTTTCAATTAATTAAGCCTAATCTATATATGCATTATTGCATTTACATAGGCAAATCACCCAATTCACCTATAAATAGCCTAATTAGGTTCAATTTATTTAAAATAAACTATTTTAAGTTGATTTAAATTGATTTTAGTTGAATTTTGCATTTTCAATTAATTAAGCCTAATCTATATATGCATTATTGCATTTACATAGGCAAATCACCCAATTCACCTATAAATAGCCTAATTAGGTTCAATTTATTTAAAATAAACTATTTTAAGTTGATTTAAATTGATTTTAGTTGAATTTTGCATTTTCAATTAATTAAGCCTAATCTATATATGCATTATTGCATTTACATAGGCAAATCACCCAATTCACCTATAAATAGCCTAATTAGGTTCAATTTATTTAAAATAAACTATTTTAAGTTGATTTAAATTGATTTTAGTTGAATTTTGCATTTTCAATTAATTAAGCCTAATCTATATATGCATTATTGCATTTACATAGGCAAATCACCCAATTCACCTATAAATAGCCTAATTAGGTTCAATTTATTTAAAATAAACTATTTTAAGTTGATTTAAATTGATTTTAGTTGAATTTTGCATTTTCAATTAATTAAGCCTAATCTATATATGCATTATTGCATTTACATAGGCAAATCACCCAATTCACCTATAAATAGCCTAATTAGGTTCAATTTATTTAAAATAAACTATTTTAAGTTGATTTAAATTGATTTTAGTTGAATTTTGCATTTTCAATTAATTAAGCCTAATCTATATATGCATTATTGCATTTACATAGGCAAATCACCCAATTCACCTATAAATAGCCTAATTAGGTTCAATTTATTTAAAATAAACTATTTTAAGTTGATTTAAATTGATTTTAGTTGAATTTTGCATTTTCAATTAATTAAGCCTAATCTATATATGCATTATTGCATTTACATAGGCAAATCACCCAATTCACCTATAAATAGCCTAATTAGGTTCAATTTATTTAAAATAAACTATTTTAAGTTGATTTAAATTGATTTTAGTTGAATTTTGCATTTTCAATTAATTAAGCCTAATCTATATATGCATTATTGCATTTACATAGGCAAATCACCCAATTCACCTATAAATAGCCTAATTAGGTTCAATTTATTTAAAATAAACTATTTTAAGTTGATTTAAATTGATTTTAGTTGAATTTTGCATTTTCAATTAATTAAGCCTAATCTATATATGCATTATTGCATTTACATAGGCAAATCACCCAATTCACCTATAAATAGCCTAATTAGGTTCAATTTATTTAAAATAAACTATTTTAAGTTGATTTAAATTGATTTTAGTTGAATTTTGCATTTTCAATTAATTAAGCCTAATCTATATATGCATTATTGCATTTACATAGGCAAATCACCCAATTCACCTATAAATAGCCTAATTAGGTTCAATTTATTTAAAATAAACTATTTTAAGTTGATTTAAATTGATTTTAGTTGAATTTTGCATTTTCAATTAATTAAGCCTAATCTATATATGCATTATTGCATTTACATAGGCAAATCACCCAATTCACCTATAAATAGCCTAATTAGGTTCAATTTATTTAAAATAAACTATTTTAAGTTGATTTAAATTGATTTTAGTTGAATTTTGCATTTTCAATTAATTAAGCCTAATCTATATATGCATTATTGCATTTACATAGGCAAATCACCCAATTCACCTATAAATAGCCTAATTAGGTTCAATTTATTTAAAATAAACTATTTTAAGTTGATTTAAATTGATTTTAGTTGAATTTTGCATTTACATAGGCAAATCACCCAATTCACCTATAAATAGCCTAATTAGGTTCAATTTATTTAAAATAAACTATTTTAAGTTGATTTAAATTGATTTTAGTTGAATTTTGCATTTTCCATTTACATAGGCAAATATCAATTTATTTAAAATAAACTAATTTTAAGTTGTTTTAAATTGATTTTAAGTTGAATTTTGCATTTTCAATTAATTAAGCCCACCTATAAATAGCCTAATTAGGTTCAATTTATTTAAAATAAACTATTTTAAGTTGATTTAAATTGATTTTAGTTGAATTTTGCATTTTCAATTAATTAAGCCTAATCTATATATGCATTATTGCATTTACATAGGCAAATCACCCAATTCACCTATAAATAGCCTAATTAGGTTCAATTTATTTAAAATAAACTATTTTAAGTTGATTTAAATTGATTTTAGTTGAATTTTGCATTTTCAATTAATTAAGCCTAATCTATATATGCATTATTGCATTTACATAGGCAAATCACCCAATTCACCTATAAATAGCCTAATTAGGTTCAATTTATTTAAAATAAACTATTTTAAGTTGATTTAAATTGATTTTAGTTGAATTTTGCATTTTCAATTAATTAAGCCTAATCTATATATGCATTATTGCATTTACATAGGCAAATCACCCAATTCACCTATAAATAGCCTAATTAGGTTCAATTTATTTAAAATAAACTATTTTAAGTTGATTTAAATTGATTTTAGTTGAATTTTGCATTTTCAATTAATTAAGCCTAATCTATATATGCATTATTGCATTTACATAGGCAAATCACCCAATTCACCTATAAATAGCCTAATTAGGTTCAATTTATTTAAAATAAACTATTTTAAGTTGATTTAAATTGATTTTAGTTGAATTTTGCATTTTCAATTAATTAAGCCTAATCTATATATGCATTATTGCATTTACATAGGCAAATCACCCAATTCACCTATAAATAGCCTAATTAGGTTCAATTTATTTAAAATAAACTATTTTAAGTTGATTTAAATTGATTTTAGTTGAATTTTGCATTTTCAATTAATTAAGCCTAATCTATATATGCATTATTGCATTTACATAGGCAAATCACCCAATTCACCTATAAATAGCCTAATTAGGTTCAATTTATTTAAAATAAACTATTTTAAGTTGATTTAAATTGATTTTAGTTGAATTTTGCATTTTCAATTAATTAAGCCTAATCTATATATGCATTATTGCATTTACATAGGCAAATCACCCAATTCACCTATAAATAGCCTAATTAGGTTCAATTTATTTAAAATAAACTATTTTAAGTTGATTTAAATTGATTTTAGTTGAATTTTGCATTTTCAATTAATTAAGCCTAATCTATATATGCATTATTGCATTTACATAGGCAAATCACCCAATTCACCTATAAATAGCCTAATTAGGTTCAATTTATTTAAAATAAACTATTTTAAGTTGATTTAAATTGATTTTAGTTGAATTTTGCATTTTCAATTAATTAAGCCTAATCTATATATGCATTATTGCATTTACATAGGCAAATCACCCAATTCACCTATAAATAGCCTAATTAGGTTCAATTTATTTAAAATAAACTATTTTAAGTTGATTTAAATTGATTTTAGTTGAATTTTGCATTTTCAATTAATTAAGCCTAATCTATATATGCATTATTGCATTTACATAGGCAAATCACCCAATTCACCTATAAATAGCCTAATTAGGTTCAATTTATTTAAAATAAACTATTTTAAGTTGATTTAAATTGATTTTAGTTGAATTTTGCATTTTCAATTAATTAAGCCTAATCTATATATGCATTATTGCATTTACATAGGCAAATCACCCAATTCACCTATAAATAGCCTAATTAGGTTCAATTTATTTAAAATAAACTATTTTAAGTTGATTTAAATTGATTTTAGTTGAATTTTGCATTTTCAATTAATTAAGCCTAATCTATATATGCATTATTGCATTTACATAGGCAAATCACCCAATTCACCTATAAATAGCCTAATTAGGTTCAATTTATTTAAAATAAACTATTTTAAGTTGATTTAAATTGATTTTAGTTGAATTTTGCATTTTCAATTAATTAAGCCTAATCTATATATGCATTATTGCATTTACATAGGCAAATCACCCAATTCACCTATAAATAGCCTAATTAGGTTCAATTTATTTAAAATAAACTATTTTAAGTTGATTTAAATTGATTTTAGTTGAATTTTGCATTTTCAATTAATTAAGCCTAATCTATATATGCATTATTGCATTTACATAGGCAAATCACCCAATTCACCTATAAATAGCCTAATTAGGTTCAATTTATTTAAAATAAACTATTTTAAGTTGATTTAAATTGATTTTAGTTGAATTTTGCATTTTCAATTAATTAAGCCTAATCTATATATGCATTATTGCATTTACATAGGCAAATCACCCAATTCACCTATAAATAGCCTAATTAGGTTCAATTTATTTAAAATAAACTATTTTAAGTTGATTTAAATTGATTTTAGTTGAATTTTGCATTTTCAATTAATTAAGCCTAATCTATATATGCATTATTGCATTTACATAGGCAAATCACCCAATTCACCTATAAATAGCCTAATTAGGTTCAATTTATTTAAAATAAACTATTTTAAGTTGATTTAAATTGATTTTAGTTGAATTTTGCATTTTCAATTAATTAAGCCTAATCTATATATGCATTATTGCATTTACATAGGCAAATCACCCAATTCACCTATAAATAGCCTAATTAGGTTCAATTTATTTAAAATAAACTATTTTAAGTTGATTTAAATTGATTTTAGTTGAATTTTGCATTTTCAATTAATTAAGCCTAATCTATATATGCATTATTGCATTTACATAGGCAAATCACCCAATTCACCTATAAATAGCCTAATTAGGTTCAATTTATTTAAAATAAACTATTTTAAGTTGATTTAAATTGATTTTAGTTGAATTTTGCATTTTCAATTAATTAAGCCTAATCTATATATGCATTATTGCATTTACATAGGCAAATCACCCAATTCACCTATAAATAGCCTAATTAGGTTCAATTTATTTAAAATAAACTATTTTAAGTTGATTTAAATTGATTTTAGTTGAATTTTGCATTTTCAATTAATTAAGCCTAATCTATATATGCATTATTGCATTTACATAGGCAAATCACCCAATTCACCTATAAATAGCCTAATTAGGTTCAATTTATTTAAAATAAACTATTTTAAGTTGATTTAAATTGATTTTAGTTGAATTTTGCATTTTCAATTAATTAAGCCTAATCTATATATGCATTATTGCATTTACATAGGCAAATCACCCAATTCACCTATAAATAGCCTAATTAGGTTCAATTTATTTAAAATAAACTATTTTAAGTTGATTTAAATTGATTTTAGTTGAATTTTGCATTTTCAATTAATTAAGCCTAATCTATATATGCATTATTGCATTTACATAGGCAAATCACCCAATTCACCTATAAATAGCCTAATTAGGTTCAATTTATTTAAAATAAACTATTTTAAGTTGATTTAAATTGATTTTAGTTGAATTTTGCATTTTCAATTAATTAAGCCTAATCTATATATGCATTATTGCATTTACATAGGCAAATCACCCAATTCACCTATAAATAGCCTAATTAGGTTCAATTTATTTAAAATAAACTATTTTAAGTTGATTTAAATTGATTTTAGTTGAATTTTGCATTTTCAATTAATTAAGCCTAATCTATATATGCATTATTGCATTTACATAGGCAAATCACCCAATTCACCTATAAATAGCCTAATTAGGTTCAATTTATTTAAAATAAACTATTTTAAGTTGATTTAAATTGATTTTAGTTGAATTTTGCATTTTCAATTAATTAAGCCTAATCTATATATGCATTATTGCATTTACATAGGCAAATCACCCAATTCACCTATAAATAGCCTAATTAGGTTCAATTTATTTAAAATAAACTATTTTAAGTTGATTTAAATTGATTTTAGTTGAATTTTGCATTTTCAATTAATTAAGCCTAATCTATATATGCATTATTGCATTTACATAGGCAAATCACCCAATTCACCTATAAATAGCCTAATTAGGTTCAATTTATTTAAAATAAACTATTTTAAGTTGATTTAAATTGATTTTAGTTGAATTTTGCATTTTCAATTAATTAAGCCTCTATATATGCATTATTGCATTTACATAGGCAAATCACCCAATTCACCTATAAATAGCCTAATTAGGTTCAATTTATTTAAAATAAACTATTTTAAGTTGATTTAAATTGATTTTAGTTGAATTTTGCATTTTCAATTAATTAAGCCTAATCTATATATGCATTATTGCATTTACATAGGCAAATCACCCAATTCACCTATAAATAGCCTAATTAGGTTCAATTTATTTAAAATAAACTATTTTAAGTTGATTTAAATTGATTTTAGTTGAATTTTGCATTTTCAATTAATTAAGCCTAATCTATATATGCATTATTGCATTTACATAGGCAAATCACCCAATTCACCTATAAATAGCCTAATTAGGTTCAATTTATTTAAAATAAACTATTTTAAGTTGATTTAAATTGATTTTAGTTGAATTTTGCATTTTCAATTAATTAAGCCTAATCTATATATGCATTATTGCATTTACATAGGCAAATCACCCAATTCACCTATAAATAGCCTAATTAGGTTCAATTTATTTAAAATAAACTATTTTAAGTTGATTTAAATTGATTTTAGTTGAATTTTGCATTTTCAATTAATTAAGCCTAATCTATATATGCATTATTGCATTTACATAGGCAAATCACCCAATTCACCTCACCTATAAATAGCCTAATTAGGTTCAATTTATTTAAAATAAACTATTTTAAGTTGATTTAAATTGATTTTAGTTGAATTTTGCATTTTCAATTAATTAAGCCTAATCTATATATGCATTATTGCATTTACATAGGCAAATCACCCAATTCACCTATAAATAGCCTAATTAGGTTCAATTTATTTAAAATAAACTATTTTAAGTTGATTTAAATTGATTTTAGTTGAATTTTGCATTTTCAATTAATTAAGCCTAATCTATATATGCATTATTGCATTTACATAGGCAAATCACCCAATTCACCTATAAATAGCCTAATTAGGTTCAATTTATTTAAAATAAACTATTTTAAGTTGATTTAAATTGATTTTAGTTGAATTTTGCATTTTCAATTAATTAAGCCTAATCTATATATGCATTATTGCATTTACATAGGCAAATCACCCAATTCACCTATAAATAGCCTAATTAGGTTCAATTTATTTAAAATAAACTATTTTAAGTTGATTTAAATTGATTTTAGTTGAATTTTGCATTTTCAATTAATTAAGCCTAATCTATATATGCATTATTGCATTTACATAGGCAAATCACCCAATTCACCTATAAATAGCCTAATTAGGTTCAATTTATTTAAAATAAACTATTTTAAGTTGATTTAAATTGATTTTAGTTGAATTTTGCATTTTCAATTAATTAAGCCTAATCTATATATGCATTATTGCATTTACATAGGCAAATCACCCAATTCACCTATAAATAGCCTAATTAGGTTCAATTTATTTAAAATAAACTATTTTAAGTTGATTTAAATTGATTTTAGTTGAATTTTGCATTTTCAATTAATTAAGCCTAATCTATATATGCATTATTGCATTTACATAGGCAAATCACCCAATTCACCTATAAATAGCCTAATTAGGTTCAATTTATTTAAAATAAACTATTTTAAGTTGATTTAAATTGATTTTAGTTGAATTTTGCATTTTCAATTAATTAAGCCTAATCTATATATGCATTATTGCATTTACATAGGCAAATCACCCAATTCACCTATAAATAGCCTAATTAGGTTCAATTTATTTAAAATAAACTATTTTAAGTTGATTTAAATTGATTTTAGTTGAATTTTGCATTTTCAATTAATTAAGCCTAATCTATATATGCATTATTGCATTTACATAGGCAAATCACCCAATTCACCTATAAATAGCCTAATTAGGTTCAATTTATTTAAAATAAACTATTTTAAGTTGATTTAAATTGATTTTAGTTGAATTTTGCATTTTCAATTAATTAAGCCTAATCTATATATGCATTATTGCATTTACATAGGCAAATCACCCAATTCACCTATAAATAGCCTAATTAGGTTCAATTTATTTAAAATAAACTATTTTAAGTTGATTTAAATTGATTTTAGTTGAATTTTGCATTTTCAATTAATTAAGCCTAATCTATATATGCATTATTGCATTTACATAGGCAAATCACCCAATTCACCTATAAATAGCCTAATTAGGTTCAATTTATTTAAAATAAACTATTTTAAGTTGATTTAAATTGATTTTAGTTGAATTTTGCATTTTCAATTAATTAAGCCTAATCTATATATGCATTATTGCATTTACATAGGCAAATCACCCAATTCACCTATAAATAGCCTAATTAGGTTCAATTTATTTAAAATAAACTATTTTAAGTTGATTTAAATTGATTTTAGTTGAATTTTGCATTTTCAATTAATTAAGCCTAATCTATATATGCATTATTGCATTTACATAGGCAAATCACCCAATTCACCTATAAATAGCCTAATTAGGTTCAATTTATTTAAAATAAACTATTTTAAGTTGATTTAAATTGATTTTAGTTGAATTTTGCATTTTCAATTAATTAAGCCTAATCTATATATGCATTATTGCATTTACATAGGCAAATCACCCAATTCACCTATAAATAGCCTAATTAGGTTCAATTTATTTAAAATAAACTATTTTAAGTTGATTTAAATTGATTTTAGTTGAATTTTGCATTTTCAATTAATTAAGCCTAATCTATATATGCATTATTGCATTTACATAGGCAAATCACCCAATTCACCTATAAATAGCCTAATTAGGTTCAATTTATTTAAAATAAACTATTTTAAGTTGATTTAAATTGATTTTAGTTGAATTTTGCATTTTCAATTAATTAAGCCTAATCTATATATGCATTATTGCATTTACATAGGCAAATCACCCAATTCACCTATAAATAGCCTAATTAGGTTCAATTTATTTAAAATAAACTATTTTAAGTTGATTTAAATTGATTTTAGTTGAATTTTGCATTTTCAATTAATTAAGCCTAATCTATATATGCATTATTGCATTTACATAGGCAAATCACCCAATTCACCTATAAATAGCCTAATTAGGTTCAATTTATTTAAAATAAACTATTTTAAGTTGATTTAAATTGATTTTAGTTGAATTTTGCATTTTCAATTAATTAAGCCTAATCTATATATGCATTATTGCATTTACATAGGCAAATCACCCAATTCACCTATAAATAGCCTAATTAGGTTCAATTTATTTAAAATAAACTATTTTAAGTTGATTTAAATTGATTTTAGTTGAATTTTGCATTTTCAATTAATTAAGCCTAATCTATATATGCATTATTGCATTTACATAGGCAAATCACCCAATTCACCTATAAATAGCCTAATTAGGTTCAATTTATTTAAAATAAACTATTTTAAGTTGATTTAAATTGATTTTAGTTGAATTTTGCATTTTCAATTAATTAAGCCTAATCTATATATGCATTATTGCATTTACATAGGCAAATCACCCAATTCACCTATAAATAGCCTAATTAGGTTCAATTTATTTAAAATAAACTATTTTAAGTTGATTTAAATTGATTTTAGTTGAATTTTGCATTTTCAATTAATTAAGCCTAATCTATATATGCATTATTGCATTTACATAGGCAAATCACCCAATTCACCTATAAATAGCCTAATTAGGTTCAATTTATTTAAAATAAACTATTTTAAGTTGATTTAAATTGATTTTAGTTGAATTTTGCATTTTCAATTAATTAAGCCTAATCTATATATGCATTATTGCATTTACATAGGCAAATCACCCAATTCACCTATAAATAGCCTAATTAGGTTCAATTTATTTAAAATAAACTATTTTAAGTTGATTTAAATTGATTTTAGTTGAATTTTGCATTTTCAATTAATTAAGCCTAATCTATATATGCATTATTGCATTTACATAGGCAAATCACCCAATTCACCTATAAATAGCCTAATTAGGTTCAATTTATTTAAAATAAACTATTTTAAGTTGATTTAAATTGATTTTAGTTGAATTTTGCATTTTCAATTAATTAAGCCTAATCTATATATGCATTATTGCATTTACATAGGCAAATCACCCAATTCACCTATAAATAGCCTAATTAGGTTCAATTTATTTAAAATAAACTATTTTAAGTTGATTTAAATTGATTTTAGTTGAATTTTGCATTTTCAATTAATTAAGCCTAATCTATATATGCATTATTGCATTTACATAGGCAAATCACCCAATTCACCTATAAATAGCCTAATTAGGTTCAATTTATTTAAAATAAACTATTTTAAGTTGATTTAAATTGATTTTAGTTGAATTTTGCATTTTCAATTAATTAAGCCTAACTATATATGCATTATTGCATTTACATAGGCAAATCACCCAATTCACCTATAAATAGCCTAATTAGGTTCAATTTATTTAAAATAAACTATTTTAAGTTGATTTAAATTGATTTTAGTTGAATTTTGCATTTTCAATTAATTAAGCCTAATCTATATATGCATTATTGCATTTACATAGGCAAATCACCCAATTCACCTATAAATAGCCTAATTAGGTTCAATTTATTTAAAATAAACTATTTTAAGTTGATTTAAATTGATTTTAGTTGAATTTTGCATTTTCAATTAATTAAGCCTAATCTATATATGCATTATTGCATTTACATAGGCAAATCACCCAATTCACCTATAAATAGCCTAATTAGGTTCAATTTATTTAAAATAAACTATTTTAAGTTGATTTAAATTGATTTTAGTTGAATTTTGCATTTTCAATTAATTAAGCCTAATCTATATATGCATTATTGCATTTACATAGGCAAATCACCCAATTCACCTATAAATAGCCTAATTAGGTTCAATTTATTTAAAATAAACTATTTTAAGTTGATTTAAATTGATTTTAGTTGAATTTTGCATTTTCAATTAATTAAGCCTAATCTATATATGCATTATTGCATTTACATAGGCAAATCACCCAATTCACCTATAAATAGCCTAATTAGGTTCAATTTATTTAAAATAAACTATTTTAAGTTGATTTAAATTGATTTTAGTTGAATTTTGCATTTTCAATTAATTAAGCCTAATCTATATATGCATTATTGCATTTACATAGGCAAATCACCCAATTCACCTATAAATAGCCTAATTAGGTTCAATTTATTTAAAATAAACTATTTTAAGTTGATTTAAATTGATTTTAGTTGAATTTTGCATTTTCAATTAATTAAGCCTAATCTATATATGCATTATTGCATTTACATAGGCAAATCACCCAATTCACCTATAAATAGCCTAATTAGGTTCAATTTATTTAAAATAAACTATTTTAAGTTGATTTAAATTGATTTTAGTTGAATTTTGCATTTTCAATTAATTAAGCCTAATCTATATATGCATTATTGCATTTACATAGGCAAATCACCCAATTCACCTATAAATAGCCTAATTAGGTTCAATTTATTTAAAATAAACTATTTTAAGTTGATTTAAATTGATTTTAGTTGAATTTTGCATTTTCAATTAATTAAGCCTAATCTATATATGCATTATTGCATTTACATAGGCAAATCACCCAATTCACCTATAAATAGCCTAATTAGGTTCAATTTATTTAAAATAAACTATTTTAAGTTGATTTAAATTGATTTTAGTTGAATTTTGCATTTTCAATTAATTAAGCCTAATCTATATATGCATTATTGCATTTACATAGGCAAATCACCCAATTCACCTATAAATAGCCTAATTAGGTTCAATTTATTTAAAATAAACTATTTTAAGTTGATTTAAATTGATTTTAGTTGAATTTTGCATTTTCAATTAATTAAGCCTAATCTATATATGCATTATTGCATTTACATAGGCAAATCACCCAATTCACCTATAAATAGCCTAATTAGGTTCAATTTATTTAAAATAAACTATTTTAAGTTGATTTAAATTGATTTTAGTTGAATTTTGCATTTTCAATTAATTAAGCCTAATCTATATATGCATTATTGCATTTACATAGGCAAATCACCCAATTCACCTATAAATAGCCTAATTAGGTTCAATTTATTTAAAATAAACTATTTTAAGTTGATTTAAATTGATTTTAGTTGAATTTTGCATTTTCAATTAATTAAGCCTAATCTATATATGCATTATTGCATTTACATAGGCAAATCACCCAATTCACCTATAAATAGCCTAATTAGGTTCAATTTATTTAAAATAAACTATTTTAAGTTGATTTAAATTGATTTTAGTTGAATTTTGCATTTTCAATTAATTAAGCCTAATCTATATATGCATTATTGCATTTACATAGGCAAATCACCCAATTCACCTATAAATAGCCTAATTAGGTTCAATTTATTTAAAATAAACTATTTTAAGTTGATTTAAATTGATTTTAGTTGAATTTTGCATTTTCAATTAATTAAGCCTAATCTATATATGCATTATTGCATTTACATAGGCAAATCACCCAATTCACCTATAAATAGCCTAATTAGGTTCAATTTATTTAAAATAAACTATTTTAAGTTGATTTAAATTGATTTTAGTTGAATTTTGCATTTTCAATTAATTAAGCCTAATCTATATATGCATTATTGCATTTACATAGGCAAATCACCCAATTCACCTATAAATAGCCTAATTAGGTTCAATTTATTTAAAATAAACTATTTTAAGTTGATTTAAATTGATTTTAGTTGAATTTTGCATTTTCAATTAATTAAGCCTAATCTATATATGCATTATTGCATTTACATAGGCAAATCACCCAATTCACCTATAAATAGCCTAATTAGGTTCAATTTATTTAAAATAAACTATTTTAAGTTGATTTAAATTGATTTTAGTTGAATTTTGCATTTTCAATTAATTAAGCCTAATCTATATATGCATTATTGCATTTACATAGGCAAATCACCCAATTCACCTATAAATAGCCTAATTAGGTTCAATTTATTTAAAATAAACTATTTTAAGTTGATTTAAATTGATTTTAGTTGAATTTTGCATTTTCAATTAATTAAGCCTAATCTATATATGCATTATTGCATTTACATAGGCAAATCACCCAATTCACCTATAAATAGCCTAATTAGGTTCAATTTATTTAAAATAAACTATTTTAAGTTGATTTAAATTGATTTTAGTTGAATTTTGCATTTTCAATTAATTAAGCCTATCTATATATGCATTATTGCATTTACATAGGCAAATCACCCAATTCACCTATAAATAGCCTAATTAGGTTCAATTTATTTAAAATAAACTATTTTAAGTTGATTTAAATTGATTTTAGTTGAATTTTGCATTTTCAATTAATTAAGCCTAATCTATATATGCATTATTGCATTTACATAGGCAAATCACCCAATTCACCTATAAATAGCCTAATTAGGTTCAATTTATTTAAAATAAACTATTTTAAGTTGATTTAAATTGATTTTAGTTGAATTTTGCATTTTCAATTAATTAAGCCTAATCTATATATGCATTATTGCATTTACATAGGCAAATCACCCAATTCACCTATAAATAGCCTAATTAGGTTCAATTTATTTAAAATAAACTATTTTAAGTTGATTTAAATTGATTTTAGTTGAATTTTGCATTTTCAATTAATTAAGCCTAATCTATATATGCATTATTGCATTTACATAGGCAAATCACCCAATTCACCTATAAATAGCCTAATTAGGTTCAATTTATTTAAAATAAACTATTTTAAGTTGATTTAAATTGATTTTAGTTGAATTTTGCATTTTCAATTAATTAAGCCTAATCTATATATGCATTATTGCATTTACATAGGCAAATCACCCAATTCACCTATAAATAGCCTAATTAGGTTCAATTTATTTAAAATAAACTATTTTAAGTTGATTTAAATTGATTTTAGTTGAATTTTGCATTTTCAATTAATTAAGCCTCTATATATGCATTATTGCATTTACATAGGCAAATCACCCAATTCACCTATAAATAGCCTAATTAGGTTCAATTTATTTAAAATAAACTATTTTAAGTTGATTTAAATTGATTTTAGTTGAATTTTGCATTTTCAATTAATTAAGCCTAATCTATATATGCATTATTGCATTTACATAGGCAAATCACCCAATTCACCTATAAATAGCCTAATTAGGTTCAATTTATTTAAAATAAACTATTTTAAGTTGATTTAAATTGATTTTAGTTGAATTTTGCATTTTCAATTAATTAAGCCTATATATGCATTATTGCATTTACATAGGCAAATCACCCAATTCACCTATAAATAGCCTAATTAGGTTCAATTTATTTAAAATAAACTATTTTAAGTTGATTTAAATTGATTTTAGTTGAATTTTGCATTTTCAATTAATTAAGCCTAATCTATATATGCATTATTGCATTTACATAGGCAAATCACCCAATTCACCTATAAATAGCCTAATTAGGTTCAATTTATTTAAAATAAACTATTTTAAGTTGATTTAAATTGATTTTAGTTGAATTTTGCATTTTCAATTAATTAAGCCTAATCTATATATGCATTATTGCATTTACATAGGCAAATCACCCAATTCACCTATAAATAGCCTAATTAGGTTCAATTTATTTAAAATAAACTATTTTAAGTTGATTTAAATTGATTTTAGTTGAATTTTGCATTTTCAATTAATTAAGCCTATATATGCATTATTGCATTTACATAGGCAAATCACCCAATTCACCTATAAATAGCCTAATTAGGTTCAATTTATTTAAAATAAACTATTTTAAGTTGATTTAAATTGATTTTAGTTGAATTTTGCATTTTCAATTAATTAAGCCTAATCTATATATGCATTATTGCATTTACATAGGCAAATCACCCAATTCACCTATAAATAGCCTAATTAGGTTCAATTTATTTAAAATAAACTATTTTAAGTTGATTTAAATTGATTTTAGTTGAATTTTGCATTTTCAATTAATTAAGCCTATATATGCATTATTGCATTTACATAGGCAAATCACCCAATTCACCTATAAATAGCCTAATTAGGTTCAATTTATTTAAAATAAACTATTTTAAGTTGATTTAAATTGATTTTAGTTGAATTTTGCATTTTCAATTAATTAAGCCTAATCTATATATGCATTATTGCATTTACATAGGCAAATCACCCAATTCACCTATAAATAGCCTAATTAGGTTCAATTTATTTAAAATAAACTATTTTAAGTTGATTTAAATTGATTTTAGTTGAATTTTGCATTTTCAATTAATTAAGCCTAATCTATATATGCATTATTGCATTTACATAGGCAAATCACCCAATTCACCTATAAATAGCCTAATTAGGTTCAATTTATTTAAAATAAACTATTTTAAGTTGATTTAAATTGATTTTAGTTGAATTTTGCATTTTCAATTAATTAAGCCTAATCTATACATGCATTATTGGGTGCATATGCTCTTTTACATAGAGAAATCACCCAATTCACCTATAAATAGCCTAGTTACCCTATATTTAACCCTTTTTATACCCCCGCATATGCATCCTTACACTACATTTAACTAAGCCTAAGCTAGGTTTATGTTGAGAAATCACTCAGTTACCCTATAAGCATAATTAGACTAGATTTAGCCCTTTGAGTTACCTATAGCGATTTAGGCCTATATGTAGCCTAATTAGCCTATATTCAATCATTTTAGGTTATTTCCGATCGATTTATTCTTTTTCAATCGATTTAGACTATTTTAAAACGGTTCAGCTTAGTTAAGCCTAATATTCAGATTAGCTAACAAATTTGGACGTAAAAAAGTGTGGGTGTAGCTCTTCAGTTACTCTGTATATATCCTAGTTAGCGTTTATTTAACCCCTTTTACTCTATTTCCGATTTATCCTATTTTTAATCTAATTAGTCTTTTTCCTATCGATTTAATCTCTATGGTCCTTATACATGCAAATTACCGCAATAGTGGTTGCACGGCGGGGCATTAACACCCAGTTACCCCTTATATATGCTAATTAGCCTTTATTTAAACCTCTTATGTTATTTTCGATCGATTTCGTCTATTTCCAATCGATTTAGGCCTAGCAAAGTCTTATTAAACGTATAAGTTTTTTTATTGATTTTATTAAAATAATTTTGTTTCACGCATACTCATATATACATGAACTATACTTAAAACAGCAATAAAAGCTTCTTTAATTGTTTATAATTAAACTGTTCTCAAAAAAATGTTACCATCATATGTTGTTTTCTTTTTATATTAACTTATATCGATAAATCATTTATGGGATTAGCAATTTGTTTCTTGACATTAATTTTTTATTTTCTAGAGTCTGTTATATTCTTTTTGTAATCTGTAATAAATAAGAGTTTATTTTCAATTAAAAATTGCTCTGGATTTCTTTTATTAACCTGAAATTAATTTAATTTCTGATATCGATTAATTTGTGAGATTAATCGATTCGAGTGCGCGTGGGGGAGTCTGTCCCGCGAAGCGGGACAGACTCCCCACGCGCACGAGGTCGGAGCCTCCCGACAAAAAGAGCCATTATGAAAAAAATTCTAAGTTTTCTGCCGGTATTTATATAAAAGTTTCAGGAGAATTCCTGAAGGTAGCGCTGCAGTGGCCAATGAAAATGCTAGTTTGGGAATCAGGGGGATTTCACTGGTGAATGGCAAATCAGCTTTCAGAGGAATTAAGGTCTTGCTAGAGAACCAATCATCTGAAAGACTTCGTTAGTTTTCGTGAGTTTCTGGAGCTTCCTCTAGTATCATTGGTTCATCGTGGGTTGGATATACCCTGTGATCAAGGTCTGTAATCACGTGTGTAGTATGAAATGAATGTTTTTATGTTTTTATTGTTAACTAGTACGAAGTAAGTAAGAAATTTTTCATTTTTGTTTACAGACATTTTTTTGTTTTTTAAGAGCCCCGCAAGAAGAGTTATTGCATTTTTATTATTATTCTACTAATTATTTGTTTTTTCGTTATTTAAAATAAAAATTATGTCAATAAGTTAGTGATTTGTATAATTTCATGAAATTGGTGAATGGGATAACCAAGTAGTACCCATTTTAACAATAATCGAAATAGTAAATTTAGTACAAGTTAATTCAAAATTAATTTTATCCAATGATTAATTATTTGTAATATTACAAGTTTAGGTGCTATTTTAAAAATCGCCAAATCGGAAAAAAAAAGTTTATAAACATTATAATTTGTATTTGTTTACATTGGATTTGAATGTTTAGGTTGATAGAATTGGCTAAAAAAAGGCATTTTTAATTATGATATACGCTTTTAAGTTTCACTAAATGTATGCAATTGTATGGTTTATATAAATGCTAATTGTTAATTCATACAGGGTTACGCAAAATATTTCAGGAAATATATATGTGATAATATAATTATATGAGCGTAATTTATTTAAAGGTGATTTTTAAATATGTTATGCCTTTTTACGATAAACTGCATTTAGTTTACTAAGAAATATTTGTAGAATATAAATAAAATGGGTCGCGCAAAGATCTGGATACATCGTCGCCTTTGGATGATAATTTCTAGAAATTTGATTTAAGTAGCTTAAAGAATTTATTTTTAGCTTATATATATATTTTTCTCTCACTCTCTGACGCAGAAAGGAAAGCATATTCACATTGTAGGTACTATGTTTTTTATTAAATTGTTGTAACAACTCGGTATTCGGCATACTCGGCCAATTTGCCGAGTACTCGGTATTCGGCCAAATTTGGGGCCGAGTACCGAGTAGTTGTGATGATTTCATTTCTAAGCATTTATTATCATTACAATGAGAAATTATTATCACAATACATTATAAATGAAAGTTTAAAGCACTAAAATAGTTAATTTCTTCTTGCAAGCTTGTTATACTTGCCATAGCATACCATCATCATCATCATATTTTGCACTGATGATGGTATGCTATGGCACTGTGTGTCTACAAAATATGGAAAAGTTTAAAAAAAAAACACAAATGCAAATTCTTCTCCCCAGTTCACTTTTTAATCCGCCTTTCAGTGTACCAC
The DNA here is from genome assembly GCA_964019185.1 of Maratus speculifer. Classification (NCBI taxonomy): domain Eukaryota; kingdom Metazoa; phylum Arthropoda; class Arachnida; order Araneae; family Salticidae; genus Maratus; species Maratus speculifer. The sequence goes on from CAXHSM010000434.1 coordinate 32,809, forward strand.
AATTAAAATGACCAAAACTTTCTTTTTCCAAATAATTTAGGAATGTTTTAATTGGTAATATTACCCTTAATATGAGGATTTATTCATTTGAGCTCATTGATATTATGATTACTTTGAATGAAAATAACAATTTCATTACACTTCGCAGTAGTTGCTACTGAACTGTGGTTAAATTTATCTTACTTTCGGCAGCATAAAGGCAAAGAGGCTGTTTTAATTCATGCAACATTTTCAATGTATTATATTTTGAGCTCCATTTTATGGTTTATTACATTTAATTACTCTAATAATTTTGGATCCAGGCAAGGAAACTGAACCTTTTCAAAATTTGAGCGTGCAACTATATGGAATGGTCAGAATCTTCCTATAATGTTTTTAGCTATAGCTAACATATCTAAAATAACCTGTTAGGTGATAAACATGATTTTGTTGCAAGTTGCATATTGTGAATAATGCAAGCTTTCATCATTATTTTTAACATCAGTTCTTTGAATTATTCAAAATTACAGCAATCAATAATCATTCTTGATACAGCTTTCAAATATCAAAATGAATTTGTAAATTGAAGAACTTTACATTGGTTGAATTTAATTTTTATATATCGCTTTTCTTTTCCATTTAAAAAAAAAATAATGCAACTGTTTTAAACTGTTTGAAAATTTAAAAATGATCTTTAAAGAGTGTATAATTAAATTTCAAATTAGTTAATTAGAAAATATTTGAAAGTTAATTAAAAAATATATGATTATATGTTAAAGAAGTATGTTTATTATATTTACACAGACATGGTACTCTTAAAGCTCTCTTCATGTGCATTGATAGTTCTTTCTTATGGACAACTACTTGGCCTCGGTACTCGGCTACTCGGTGCAGCACTAGTAATAACTTCATTTTATGCTAAGAAAAGTATAGAGTGATGAAAATTTTGAGTGTAACTGGTGCAGAATTAAACATCCTGTTAGCTTCCTATGTACAAATAAGATGAGAGAGTGTTGAAACACTTATTTTAGATACAATTTAGTATTTTTGCAAATCTGTGAAAGGGTCTCAAAATTAAATTAGACTTTTGAACAGAATTTCATTTGGATTTTTGGAACACAAATTCATTGAGTGACCTTGGAATCTTATTCAGGGGAGGCTCAAAGTATTTTAGGAGGGGGGGGGGGTGCTGAGTCACCCATAGTATCCCCTTAGCTACAGCCTTTCTTATAAAATAGTTAGCAATATGTTTTTGGTAGGGTATGTATATTGCTTATTATCGTATTTATTGAGTGCAAATTTAATTTTCTTGCTTTATTAAGCGGTTTCTTAAATATGCCCCTGACTACTACAATAAAATTCCAAAATTAAATATCAAATACATTTGCAGTGCATTTTAGTGGTTATTTTTGAAATATATTTATCATATACAGAGCTCAAAAATTTTTATGTTCCTACTTAGTATAGATTCCCAGAAAAATTTATGTGCAATTATTTTGACAGAAATTGTTGTTTTTTCTCCAATTTTTTGGCAAAATCTGCCGTTTTTTTCGTGATGGTTAAATGAAACTTGCCTCTGTTTTATCCTGATGATTTAGCTGAACCTGCCATTTTATCATAATGTTTTAACAAAACACATCATTTTGCGATTTTTTTTCACAAAATTTGCTGTTTTTATGCGAATTTTTAATGAATTTTGTGCTGCTTCCCTCTATTTTTTTGGCACCAAATTAAGATTTTGTTTGGTGTTTTGATATAAAGAATGTGCATATGTGTGGGGTGTGGGGGGGGGGGGGGTGTGCCAAAATCCATGTTTGTCCCTGGTGCAAAAAGGGCTAGTTTCGGTGCTGCCGTGCTCATGTAAAGCTCCTGGCCATGAACTTGAGTGAAAAAAAATACATTCCTAGAAATGATTTCTGGGATCCCGTAATGCTATTTTTTTAGTCCTGATCATGTGATGAGTTATTTGACAACTTTCTGTAGCATATTTACATGTATAGAGTAAGTGTCAGTAATGGGCACCTATAAGAATTTCTTTAAATATTATTTCTTAATTAATGCTTATTATTTTCCAATTTTTTTGATACAGTAGACTCGCTCAAATCCACAACTCTCTACCACAATTATTCTCTCTAAAATATGCACATAATGCATGGCATGTATGTAAACAATGGAATATTCCATTCAGATATAGAGACAAAATTTGACTTTTTTAGTTTTATATGAATTCCACATATGTATCTTAAATTGTAATTTTTGTTAATGCCACTGAATTCATGTTTTTTTTTTTTATGAAGGAAGAATTTATTTCTGAAAAAATTCACAATATTGTTGATATCATTGGTCATCACAATCTTCTTATCAAATATATTTATGTATTAATCAAGCTTTTTTGGTTATTAAATCTGGCTAATGCTAAAGTAAAACTTCCTTATTTTATAATTTTAATGTGAATTAGAAATGTACCTGTATGAGGCAAGTTTCATTGAATAATTAAAAAAAAAAAAGAAACATTTCATCTTTGTAATGATTATTTAATCATATGTTGTTGTTTATTAACTTGACTTTAGCTTTTCGCCACTGTGATGAGTGGACCATTTTCATCGGCGACCCCTAACTATCTTCCGAGCATTAAGACTCTCTTGTGCTGTTGCTGAAAAGCGACCACGAATACAGTAAAAAATCTTTGCTTACGACAAGAATGCTTTAGACTCTAAAATCTAAATTGAAAAGGGAAAAAAGAAAAAAAATGTGAAACATTGAAACCGGACAAATTTAAAATAGAAAGTAGACAAAGAGACTGAAAAATGGTTAAAGGGTGGGTGGGGCGATGAAGCTAGCAATCATTCCAACGTACATCCCGAACATATTTGTCTAACATGGGGAAACATATAATTGAGTAGACTATAAAATAATTGTAAAAATTAGTAAATTTTATTATTAATTTTTTTAAGGTATCAAATAGGAACTTTATTTCTGGATGGAAAAAATCAGGCAGTAAGGATGCTAATACGGGTTGGGGGAATGTGAGGGAATGATGCTTGCATGATATATCTTACATTTTTAAATGTTAATTTTACTTCCTGTCCCTAATAAACAAACTTTAGATGTTAAAATAAATTAAAATAAGATGAAATTTAAAGCATTTATATGGCTGAGAAACATTTTTTTCACTATTGCAGAGAATACCTATATGGTAGATAAATACAGATATTGCTAAGTGGTACACATAAAAAAAATATATTTAAAATACTCTTAAAAATTACCAGTGTTTTGTATCGCTTCTGATAAAACGTTGTCAGGATAAAATAGAATGATGAATACTTACGTATTAACGCCACTGCAGTTATCTTTTGAATTCCTTGTTGCCTTTGTTTTTTTTTTCTGATTTTTGACGCCATTTTCTTGTGTTTTAGTGCTTTTTTAGAGCTCTTTAGTGCATTTTTTTGCTCATTTTTGACACCACTATTTTTGTGCACGTTCGAATTAACAAGATTGCTCTTTATTGGTGCATTAGCGCAAATTCTGCTGCAGTGGTGTTAATACGTAAGTACCGAATGATGGTAACATTCATTTTATCCATTTTCATCCTGACTTCTTTAATATATCATCCATGAAAAATGTGAATTTTTGTTTTATTATAGGACTAGGACATTTTCTCTTCTTACCTCATGGAAGAGGGTGTGACAATTGATGTACTTTTGTGTCCAGCCCTCAAGAATCTGAAGAAATTCCCGAGCAAGTGTAAGCAGAAGGAGATCCTCCTCATCCAGATCAACAAACTGGAAAATAAGCTCCAGAGGTAGATAGGTAGGCACTTAATAACATTTTCATCCTTTTATTTTCTTGAGAATATTGCCTCTAAGTTAAATAAAGATTTTTTTTTTTAAACTATTTGGAAAATAGTTGTATTCGGTAGACAATTGAGAAATCTCAAGCATATCTGAATCTTTATATGAATTCCGCAATTTATTTTTTGTTGCTTGATTATTGCCACAATGAAGAGAAAATAGTAATAATAACTTTAAAAATAATAATAATAATTTAAAAACAAATTGTGCTAGAGATTTCAAACAAATTTCATTTGAAAGTGACATTCACTTTTCAAAGTGAATTTTTTTCTCTAAGCAACTGTGTAAAAATTAAAAATGTGCGATGGCTAGAAGTTTAAAAATTTGCAGTTCCGAAAATTGTAAAACTGAAATTTCATTTAAAATGTGTTTAAGATGGGTCTAGGTTGTAGGTACCAGTAGGAGGCGTTCATAGGTCAGTCGGATTAAGTCCATCCAATAAAAATGCACATTTTAAACAGTTAAGTACATCTATGAACTACTGTTTTTTTTTTTTTTTTTTTTCCACAATATTATGATTATACTCATTAATTGTCTTATAATCAAGGGTAATGGAGAAATTTCATGATTTTCCTTTTCACTTTTATATTGAAGAGCAGAAAAAATAAAAAAAAATTGATACTATTTTTATGTATATTTGAAGCTTTAATTCACTAAATGAATTTTAAAATTGCAGTTTTTGGTCTTTCAACAGTGCATCACAATCGAAAGCAGCTGTTTGCAATTTACTTCATTAATTACATTTGTATTTTTTTTTTTTAATCATTTTTTTCCTTAAGAATGTTGCCTTCAAATCAAATGTGAATTAATACGTTTTTTGCTTTTTAAATATATTTTTGTCCCTCAAAGCAAATGAAGTCGACTCTCTAAAATCCACACTTAATTTACAGATGATGAAAACTTAATTTACCACACTTAATACACCGAAAGCTTCAATGTTTACACATTGAAGCTTTCAGTTCAGATAGAGGGACAAAATTTGACTTTTTTATATCAATTCCATGTATTTTTTTAATTTGTAATTTTTGTTAATATGCCTGAATTCATGTTTTTCCATAAAGGAAGAATAAATTTATTTGTGAAAAAATTCAATACATTGCTGATGTCACTGGTAATTAGAATCTTTTTTACCAAGTATATTTATGTATTAATAAAGCTTTTTTGATTATTAAATCTGGCAAAACCTGAAATGAAACTTCCTTACTGTAAGAATTTGATCTGAATTAGTAATGTTTCCTTTATAAGACAAGTTTCATTGAATATTTTAGGACAAGCAGAGTTCATCTTTATAATAAATATTTAATCATACATTATTGATGCCAATACAACTTGATCTTTGATTTTAATATTTTTATCTTTTCTAAATTTTTATTATTTTAGTTTATTACTTTGTGAGCAATTATTTGTTTTGATTGCATTATTAATTACATTCAATTATTGTTTAAAAAATGTAAACAAAGCAAGGAACTGAAATCCGCCAAACCTCTGGTCTCAAGATTTGAGTAATTGTGATGTTTTGAAGTGATTTTTACATGTAGTTTCTTTTATGCATTCATCTGAACTCTTTTATAGATCATTTTTGTTCAGGCACGTGCAAAGAGAAAGCTGAGCCTGGGCAAAGTTTCAATTTGGTGCCCTCCCATTTCAATTTCTTTCTACAGGCTGCTCCAAAAATGACATTTTTAAAAGTCTGTTCCAAATATGGAAATTTCATAAATTAAAAAATTAGAACTAAAAAAGAAAAAAAAAGCTGTTCCTTTGCACTTTGTATAAACTTGGCAACCAGGTTTTAAAAGAAAAAAAAAGTTTGGTTTAAACTAGTTTTTTTTTTTTAAATAACTATTCCCATTATCTATACATGCATATTTATTGATAAAAACTAATATTATTGGGTATATAAGTAATATAACTTCATTTAAAAATAATTTAAATTAAGTATTTACCGTCAGCTATGCAGAAAATTCAAATAATTTAAAATTGAAACAGTATTCTTACCAGCTATGCCTTATTTTCCAAGAATTAAATGTATGTACTTAATGAAGCATTGAACATCGTAATAAACAATTTTTTCATTACTATGACTCGTAAATAATTATAGGGTGTAATTTCATGAATACTATGTGCTTTCTTATGGCTATTCAAATACATTTCTTTGAAACACTCATTATTTGGGATATGTTTGATATTTGGAATATGTTTGATATTTCTGTTTCATTTTTGTTTTTTAACAGAGGGCACTGCTATAATATGTTTTTATGTTGAATGTTATAATGATATCTCAGTTTCTAATGGTAAAAATGAACTCTACTTTATAATTGAAGTTTTTGCATCTATTGAAACTGCTTTAAATCAGCTTGCCGTGTCACTTTGGCCCCTGGTGCCAAAGTGACACGGGGCAAAATATACATAAACTATATTTTTCTGTATAAATTGTTTTCCCCAGGTGACTCTACAGCGTTCACAGTGTCATGGAATTTACAAATATTTTCTAAAATGTCATAATTGACTCAAAATTCATTAGTCTTGGGGAAAAAAAAAAAAAAAAAATCACAAAATTGAGTGAACAATTGAGATAATAATAAATAAATAGAATAAAATTTTCAATTTCAAGTTTCTAGATTTAACAATTCCTAATTTAGAATGTTTTCTCTTATTTCACCTTTTTAAATTAAAACTTGTTTCAAAACTATTCTTAGTGACATCATCCTTATTTAAATTATGTAAGTAACCACCCTGTTGAATTCAAATTTTTAGTATCATTTAGATTGCAATTTTATAATTCCTTTTCTCATGCATTCTTTTAAACTTGAAATTTTTAGAAACTGTGTGGAAAAAGCAATTGATTTAGATTTTCTGTCAAAGCTGCAAAGTTGCTTTTACCCATTTTTGAGCTAGGAGTTACCAGGGGTGCAGAAAATGTTTCTACTCTTAATATTTCCCCGAATCTGCATGAAAATTTCCCCAAAATTTTATGGTATATTATAGGTAAATGCTGCATTGTCATAGCTATAGAAAATTTATTCTTTCAATATTTCTCAACTTATGCACGAGTATATATAGCAAGGGCAATTCTGATTTAAAATAAAAATTTAAAAAAATTTCTAAAGTTTACAGAAAATTTTTGGAAAGGTTGCAGCAGAGTAAGAAAAAATGTGTGTGTGTGTGGGGCGAGGGTAGAGATGAGACGGGCTTGGGCTCATTCTTTCTGAAACTGGAAAATTATTAAATTCGAGTGTAGAAAAGTTTGAAAGAATTCCCCCCCTCCCTTTGCCTTGAGAGTATTTATTGTTTTTCACATCATTTCAATGCTGTTATGTCAACGCGAAAGTTGAACAGAAATCGTGTTTTTATATTTTAATAGTTGATTGCTGTTTAAAAGAAAATTTGTGATGATTGGAGATTTGTGTCTGCTGCATTTCCTGCGATAATCTATTACTGATATGGCGCCAATCAAAACGAGGACAAACAATAAATTAGCTTCTGGATGGATTTTTGTTTGTAATGGAGGATATTTTTTAACTCAGTTGTTTATTTATTTATTTAGTTAGTTATATAAAACTTAAGAGAATGATTTCTTGGGGTTTTTTTATGTAGACCAAAAGCTTGATATTTGCAAATTATTTAATTGTGCGAGTTATGAGTTCAATTTATGAAAATAGCATAGTGATTAATCTTTCTCTTTTTCAACATGAACTCTACTTATGCTGAGGATTTCCCTTCGTAAGTAAACATATTTTCCATGTTATACCGATAGAAAACAATCGATCAGTGTTTCTTCTTTTCCTATAAAAGCATCAGGCCTTTAAGATAACTTTATCAACTTTTTAATTTGCATAGATTTTTATGTTCATGTCATTTACGGTGAATTATTATGAGAAATGAATTGATTATATTTAAAGATGTAATACTTTATAGGAAATTGAAAACCTTTTCTGATTCTTCAGCATACAAATAGTAATTTCTGCAAACTTCATATATTTATTCATTACGCTTTTTTAATGTATCCATCAAATTTTCTCATTAAAGGACAAAAAATATGAGAATCCTTTTAAATATGAAGTATATTTTTATTTTATACTAAACTGCTCTTTTTATAAGATTGAATTAAAATTTTTATTTAACAATAATTTTTATGTAAGAAATTTTTTAAAAGTGAGACATCACATTTGCAACAATTTTTAAATGTTGTGGAATTTTTTTTTTTTTGTAACGGGCTCGGGCTCTGATGAAAAAAAATCTTTCGGGCTCGGGCGGGCCCAGGCTCCGAAAAACGAGCCCAACCTCATCTCTAGGGGGGGGGGGGATCCACTCCCAGCAACAAAGACGTGTTTTTTCTTGGTTCTTTGACAAAATTAGCTGTTGATTTGCCTTTATTTGAAGAAATTTGCAGTTTTGTGGTGATTTGGCAAAATTTGAGAGTGTTTGTTATATTTTAACAAAATTTCAGGCTATTTTGCCCATTTTGACTCAGACTCTGGTTTTTATTTTAGGCACTTTGAAGCAAAATTAAACCAATTATATGCAATTTTAAAACTATATATGAATTATTTTTGTTAATTTTGTTTTATATCTGGCTCCCAGTCAAAGCCCTTTTTTAAACTAAAGATCATGAATTATTTTTGTATTAAAATTATATTTATTTATTTTTTTTTTCTATCAAAATTTTTCTGCTCTGGAATGCACGAAAAAACACCAGAATTAGATTTCCCCCTTTCTATTCTACAGATCTGAAATAGTAAAATTTGTGCTTTGTTATTTGTCACTGAAATGTAATATAAGCATTTACAGGGGCACACAAAAGATTTCAAATAGTACATTTTATCTGAAATACTGTATATTATTAATGATGGTGAAATGAATTTTATTTATGATATGTGCTTTTAAGTTTCACTACATTTCTGTATTGGTGTATATAAATGCTATACTTGATATACAGGGCTACACTGAAAAGCTCCCAAATATTACTGAAGGCATAATTTACTTAAAGGTGGTTTTTAAATAAGTTATGTATTTTTCCTCTGAACTACGTTCAGTTTAGTAAGAAATGTTCGCAGAATATAAGTAAAATGATATACAGGGCCATGCAAAGAATTGTATACAGGGTCACGGTCACCTATGTATGATAATTTCTGATAGAAATATGATTTCAGTAATATTAAGACTATTTTAGTTTGAACTAAATTTTAGCTAAATACTGGCATAAAATAAAGGTACTAGCTAAACTACAGGGTTGAACAAAAGTATGTATTCAAGTATGATTATATCTGTTAGTATAAAATGCTAAAAGAGAAATTTAAACTTGTTAGGTGTTTTCTTGTTAAACTAAATTTCCCCTTTATATATTATGTATCAACTGACAGATTAAATACAGGGCTTTTCAAAAGTATTTTAATATATATTTGGCTATGGACAGTAACACCCTATTTCCCTAAAATTAAGATTTCAGGAAATGCTGGGAAAGTGCTTCATAATCTATGCTTAATGCATGATTTTTCTCACTTTATTTCAGAATTCAGAATAAAGTCCATCTGAAAACGGGTGATCTCATCTGTGAGCGAGACCTGAAACTGGACCTTTTGCCCTTCTCGTGGCAGGCAATTTTTTTGCAGCTCAGCCACTCCTGGTGGGAAGACTCCTCCGCTCATTTCGCAGAACAAGGAGAAACGGGAACACCTGCTGCAGGTCTGTCACCAAAGAAATTGTTTTTATTTGTGGCTCATTTTCATTGGTCCAAGAACCGACAGCACAAAAATCTTGGGTATTGAGCACAAGAAAAAAAAACCTTTTATTCGCACAGATGTCATATGCACACCACATTTGCGTGACTGCAACAAATTGGTGACTTTGTCTCACATGGTAGCTCGGATGTTGTTGTTTATTTATTAATAAATTGTTTATTTACTTTTATCTTTTTGCTTAAAAAGGTTGTAAATAGTCTTATTCTATAATTATTAACTAAACTTTTTTATTTATTATTATTTCCTTTTTTAAAATTATAGTAATTAATTTAAAAACATGTATGTAACTGGTATTTGAAAACAAAGTTTTTGTCAAATTGGTGTCAGAAAAAAAATCACATGAATGGGTGCATATATGACATCTGTGCCCCCTTATTTTGTAGAATCGAATGATCCATGTCTGCCAGAAAGGAAGGGATGCATAAGCCGAAAATGAATACCACTAGTGGTTGACTCGTAAGTTTTAGCATTGTGTTTTCCTGCTCCCAGTTTTCTGTGTTTTCATACCTTTGATTGTAAAGCAAATGCAATACTAAGCCTACAGTCAACTACAAGTGGTATTTTTTTTTTACCTTATACACCCCTTTCCCTTCTGGCAGACACAGACTCCCCCTCTTATTACTCTGCCGTAATTTTTTTTTTAATGCTCAACAACATAGGTTTTTGTGCTGTCGACTCTTGGACTAAATGAGTTTGAATTTTAAAGTCATGTCCTATGTTACTTTACCTTCCTCTAAAAATGTCCTATGTTACTTTAACTTGCTCTAAAATGTGCAGAAAGGGTGCCTGCCTACCTGTTAAGCTTACACACATATATACGTGTATAAGTATTTTAACTGTAAAACTGTGAAGAATTAAAAAGTGTGCTTTGGTGCACAAAATATTTCAGACTGAAAGGGAAGAGCAGCAGTAGTGACCATCACCTCTTCGAGTTCACAACTGAAATTTCAGAATCAGTTAAAACTCAGTGTGTATATTAAAATACAATGGGTTTGCCAAGTGCTATCTTGGTGGAAAACACCTGAAAATCCTGATTTTAGCAGTTGACGCATTAGATTTCCCATGCTGCTTTCCTGGTTCTGAAAGAATGAAAACATGGAAGACTGGGCACAGGAAAACACAATGGTGAATCTATGAGTCAACAGAGCCTAAGGGAGTGCTATGGGCAGCTCAGCCCCCCCCCCTAAAATATTTTGAGCCTCCCCTTAAAAGATTCCAAGGTCACTCAATGAATTTCTGTTCCGAAAATTCAACTGAAATCATGTTCCAAAATTTAATTTAGTTTTGAGACCCTTTCACAGTTTTGCAGAGTTACTAAATTGTTGCTAAAATAAGTGTTTCAAAACTTGTTTATCCTATTTTCATATAGGAAGCTAACATGTTGTTTAATTTTGAACTAGATATATACTCAATCAATAATTTTTCATCATCCTATACTTTTCTTAGTATAAAGTGAAGTTATTACAACAGTTGAATAATAAACATACAATCAAAGTTCTGTAAACCTCACAAGTTGGGCCAAAAGTTGTGCAGATTATGGAATACAGTGGATTATGCATCACTTTATCATTTCTAGATAGCATTTTAATTCTATAATTGGTATAATATGAAAAGATAAATATGAAATCTAATAATTAATTTAATAGACTATCTCAAAAAATACCTTTTAAAAGTTATTTCATTCAAAAAAATTGTTATAGATGTGCATTTAAATAAAAGTAAATACATGTATTCCATAATACAGTTTGTTTTTTACTGCTAATAAAGTAAAATTTATATTAAAAAAAAGTAGATGTTTTATTGTGTTTTTTTAATTGTTTTGAAAAATCATTTTTGGATCACGGATTCGTAAATTTTCTTAGGGGCCATCCATAAAAGATACCACGCTTGAAGTAGGTTCATGAAATTGTGATAATATGTGACAAGGGGGTAGGTGCAGATAAGAAGAAATGTGACATCCCACATTTTGGTTGAAATAAAAGCATTAAAATTCAGTAGATTAAATTATTAAGTATGAAAATTTTTAAAATTAAAATAATTTGGATTCATAAAGATAAGATTTAAAGCCAAATATGTTAAATTCTATTTTAAATACCAAAATACTATTGTTTTCAATTGTTCTTTCATATTAATAATGTATTACTAGTCTACATTATTTTTTGTAAACCTTATTTTATACAAAATACGAATCATTTTTTATTGTACAGCTCACAAATGCCATTAAAACACATAGTTAAAGATTAAAATTTAAAATGTGATCTGAAATGTAGTGCTTTGTTTCTGAACTGCAAGTATATCTTTATGTAAAATAGCATGACATTTGACAAGAGGGGGGAGGGGGTAAAGTGATGTGTGACACTTTGTGACAAGGGCAGAAGGGGATTGAAAAATGTGGAGAAAATACATGACATCATTTAAGGACTGCCCCTTAACTGTTTATATTCGTGAGGTAACACGAATCATAGAAAATTGCAGATTATCGATTCTTCACTGTAATACCTATAATGTGAATATCTTTCTGTGTCAGAGAGAAAGGAAAAAAAATTATGAGCCCTTCTTACATTCTCTTGAACCCCCCCCCCTCCCTATTGTTCACTTCTAGTTATGGACCTGCGAGTTAACCACAAAAATCAGGATTTTCAGGTGTTTCCCATCCAGATAGGACTTCGCAAACCCAATGCATTTTAATATGTGAATTGAGTTATAACTGAATTTGAAATTTCAGCCATGAACTCGATGAGGTCATTGTTTGTCTGTGCTTTGTGTTTCAACCTAAATGGCTTATTCTAATTTTAAGTCCAGACACATGCAGAAACTTTTCTTATTACTTTCTTCTATCTTTGCAAGAAAAAAGTATTGGATTCATGAAAATTTTTGACTTCCAGTTTTCGACGGATTTATACATTTTAGAAGGTCCTGAACACGTTTTGACCATTTTTAGAAAATGTCTGTCTGTCTGTATGTGACAAAATATTTGTGGGTGCTCTATCTCAAAAACTAATGCTCGAAATTTAATAAAATTTTATATTCAGTTAGACCTTGATATGAATTAGTGCCTATTGGTTTTTGGTGAAAATTGGCCTGCAGGTGGCGCTGCTATACTACGTTTTTCATGATTTTCAAGATTGCTATATCTCAAGAACTATTTAGCACAGAATTTCATCAAACTTCAGATTCTGTGACCCCTTGATATTCATAGACGCTGATTAAGTTTTGGTGTAAATTGGCCAACAGGTGGCGCTGCTATACCACGTTTTTCATGATTTTCATGATAGCTATATCTCAAGAACTAATGCACAGAATTTCACCAAACTTCAGATTCCGCGATACCTTGAGATACATAGCTGCTGATAAGGTTTTGGTGTGAACTGCCCTGTAGGTGGCACTGCTATGCTACATTTTGCACGATTTTTGCGATAGCTATATCTCAAGAACTAATGCAGAGAACTTCATCAAATTTTAGATTCTGTTACACTAGAATATATACCATAATTAAATGCGGATTACATTTTGGTATTAACCTTGCAACAAGTGGTGCAGCTATGCTGCATTTTGCACGATTTTTTCCGATAACTATATCTCAACAACCAATGCACAGAATTTCATCAAACTTCAGATTTTGTTACAAAATGACATGTAACATAATTACATGATGATTACGTTTTGTTATAAATCCTTCAACTGATGGTGCTGCTGTGCTATATTTTACATGTTTTTTTTAAAAAACTAGCTATATCTCAAGAACTAATGCACAGAATTTCATCAAACTTCAGATTCTTTTACACTATAACACAATTAGATGCTTTTTTGTGTTTTGGCAGAAATTGTCCAAGATATGGTGTTGCTGTGCTACATTTTGCACATTTTTTGTTATAACTATACCTCAAGAACTAATGGACGAAATTCCATCAAATTTCAGATTCTGTTAGGTCTTGACATAAATAGATGCTTATTAGGTTTTAGTATAAATTACCCAACATGAGGCACTACTGAGCTCATTTTCTTAGAATATTAATTAAATTTTGCGTTTCAGGCTGTTTAGATACCAGAATCTCATTAGGCTAGGTCAAATGTTCGAGGAAATTCGATAGTGGGTAACTTTGGGGGTCACCACGTTTTTTTTTTTTTTTTAAATATTAAAATGTACTTATGAGATAGAAGAAAGTTTTGGGATTGACACATCCAACTAGTTTTTTTTTTTCTCTGCTCCTTCTGATATTTGGGACAAGACCTTTTTTTCTCTGATAATATTGACTTTATTGAAACCGTAGAGATGGTCTCGTGACTCTTAATCTGAGTGAGATAACTCTTATCAATTCGTTTGTATATTAAAACTGAAAAAAAAAAAAATCAAGTCAGTTCTGTATGAAAAATTGTAAAAATTATGTCAGTGTGTTGTGTGTGTTTTCATTTTTCTGTGTTTTCTCATTCATTGTGTGGTCTGTCCTAAGGCCTGCCTCCTTAAAATGAAAGACAGGGTTTAAGTATCATACACAGTTGCATAATTTTAAAAGCATCCCCGAAAAATTGAAAAAAATATTACTTTAAGAATAAACGGTACTACTTGATTATCCAATCGACCAATTTCGCCAAATTATACAAATCCCCAAACTGTTCGCCAAATTATACAGACTTAATTTTTTTTTTTTTTTTTTTTTTTTTTTTTAATATAGAAAGAGGAAATATTTTATTAGAACATTAATAAAAATACAAATTAAAAGTCACTCAATGATGTAGCCAACACGTGTATCATGTAAACTTGTGTCTAGTTAATGACTTTTGGGATCAACCATTATTGGCATTTAATCTTAGAATTCGGTGACAGTAATTTAATCGATGAGATAACGAAGTAGTATTGAATCAATAAAAGAGTGACATCCATCTTAACGTTTGGACATTGTTTACAAGTTTAAAAGTAAAAGTTTCTTAATCGATGGTATATATTTTTTTCTCGTGTTCTAGATAGTTATAACTAATACAACAGATGTCTTTCCTGCCAATCAACGAATATTCCATTCAGATTGAATGAATAAACATCATTTTACAATGTTTAGATGCAATGTTTAAAAGTTTTACTCTTTACTCCATTTTTAAAAGTGCTGTACTTAGGCTGGATGCAGCCTTTACAGTGTTCATTTTTTCACTTGGGTGAAGGCATTTCATGTTGCATTTAATAAGATTCTTTCTTCTTTCTCTTTCTCTCTTTTTTAAATACTATTTCAGTTGTACTTGCAGTTTCAGATTTATGATATGTGCCTTGTAGACTACTAGAATCTGAAATTATAAGTAATCGGTACAACTTGGTTATCCCATCGACCAAAAAACTATCACCAAAGTATAAGATTAAATGCCAATAATGGTTCATCGTAAATGTCACATTCACTTGACAAAACACATTACATATGTTTCTTATGTTTTCAAATGACTTTTATTTCCATGTTTTATTTGTATTTTTTATTAATATTATACTAATTTATTTGTTCTTTTTTATTTTTGAAAAAAATTACGTCAATTTATATATTTTGGTGAAATTGGTCAATGAGATTACCAAGTAGTACCAAATAATCCTTTTTAAATTAAAACATATAAGAAACCAACACTTCCTGATAATCTCAACAAAACTTAGTTATTTAGGGAAATAAGGGTATAACTCTGTTATCCCATTGACCAAAATATTATTGCCAAATTATAAGATTAAATGCCAATAATGGATGATCGTGAATGTCATATTCAATGACATTAAACACGATACACTTGTTTAAAACGTCATTGATTCTTATTTCGAATTTTTATTTATATTTTTATTATTATTCTATTAATTATTTGTTTTTTTATTATTTAAAATAAAAATTACGTCAATATGTATAATTTGGCAAAATTAGTTGATGGGATAACAAGTAGTACCGAAATAAGGTGTTACTGTCTGGCCAAAAGCAGCTTTTTTCCACATGTGTAAATACGATACAATTCCTTGATGCTGAAATAAAATGTTTTGACTTATGCTATTATTGCTTCCTTTTATTTATTTATTTGAATTTTAAATAAGATGACTCAAAATCGTGTTTTTTAAATGTACGGAAAAAATGCATTTCGAGAGAGGGCGAAACGAACAATATTTGGCAATTTATTTCCTGCGTTTGGCTAAGTGTTTTACTACCTTGTATTTGATACTCTTCACAATACTTCGCTGTTATATGGACTTAAACGCTTTTGTAAAAAGTTTGACAAAATTCAGGCTTAAGAAAGTGAGTTTTTTACTGAATAATACAAATAAATGAAAAATGAATACTAAGAAATATAAAAAAAAAAAATGAAGCATTATATTGATCTATGTATATTTAAAAATGCATCTGATAGCACTAATTAGATAATTTATGTGTATATAATAGGAGATAAATAGCTTTTGATTCTGTATTTCTATGCTATAAAGCATTAACGTTTGTGTGTTTTTCGTTATCATTGGGAGTACCTAGCCAATTTAAAAAATAATGTGGGCAAAAAATGTTGGTAACCATCTTTGCTGCAAAATATACTATATTTTGCGTAGGAACAATAATCACCATCAATGCACGAGCAAAAAAAGTTCTAAAATTGAGAATTCTTTGATGTTGATATCACTAAAAATTTAAAATCTTTTTCTTTGGTGGCAACTTTTATGATATAATATTCTCGTTATGAATGATTTCTAAAACATTCCACAATTTAATTTCACAAATTAAACATTTATTTTCTATAAAAAGTTTTAAACCCAATTTATTGAGAATATTGCAATTTCTAGGATACTGTTGGAGTCAGAAACTATAACTTTGGCATCACAGTAACTTGTAAGCAGGGTTGGCACGGTTTAAACCAATTGGTTTTAACCATGGTTTAAACCACGGTTTAAACCAATTGGTTTTTTTCAAAAAAATTTAATGATATTTTCTCGTTTTTCTTCGCAATTTAAGACTTACAAATTATTGGATATAAATATTTTCTACGTTTAACACTTTATTTCAGCAAAAAGTATTAAATATAGTGATTCTAGGTTATTTTTTATGTATAGGATGAAATTCAGTATGCAATTGTGAACATATTCCATTGCTCTAAAGAAAAATCTTAGACTATGTGAACTGATCAAAGATAAAATGGATTAAAAATATTCCATATTTAGTATAAAATATTTTCATTAAAAAATGCAGATTATTTAAAGCAATCTATCATAACATGCACAATGCTTTTGAGTATGGAGCTACATAACTGGATAATCTTTAAGATTTTGGTGAAAGTATAAAAGAAATTTTTTTTCTATCGGCAGATTATTTTTAAGAATTAAAATCAAAATATGAAGTTGAATGAGTATTCGAAAATTGGGGGCTAGTTATAGTATTTTAATAATAACAAATTATTTTTTCCCCTCAGTTATCTGTTAAATCCAATGACCATAAATGTTGATTTCAAATTGTCTCTCAAAATACAAAACCCCCAAGAACAATCTCAAATTTATTTTTTTATTTTTTTTTAATTGTAGAAAAGAATTACATTCATCAAACTGCATCAAATGTTTATTATAAGTAATAAAAAGATTATATATAAACATTTTCAAAACATCAATGTTTCACTGTGTAGAGTAGCTTATTGTTTAAACTTTACTAATATCTATTTAAATTAAAATATGATTTTTTAAAATTTTCTACATAATTAACTATAATTATTTAATTTAAATTAATTTTTAAATGATTTTATACTACTTATAATTCAACAATGTCTATTTTTATCAAAAAATATGCATGTATATGTAATAAAAAAGGATGTTTTAAAAAAACCCGGTTTAAACCAAAAAAACCTGGTTTAAACCAAAAAAACCGGTTTTTTTGGTTTTTTTCAAAAAAACCTGGTTTTTTTCCAACCCTGCTTGTAAGTGCTCGTTTAGGACAAATTTTAAAAAAAGGATTCCTTAACTCTTATCGACAACCTCATTGCATCCGTGAAAAACAGATATTCAACATTATAAACTATTTGGACGGATTTCACACCATATAAAATACACTCCATTCTCTTCAAACATAATAGTTTATGTTATTTATAGTTTCTCAAATCGGTGCGAAGCTTCTGTTTATGCTCATGACATCATTTCAAAGAGTTATATTTCCAATATAGGAAAATTTGGTGTTTTATTTTCTGTATTACTTTTAACATTTTGCATATTTCCAATTTTATATCCATGCATTGTTTGCTTTTCTTTTATAAAAATAGTATATGCAACCTTATATATAAGATCTTGTAATTCTATGATTCAATATGCTTATTTTCATCTCATTTTATCACAATGAATAACCAATTAAAGGTAACATCTCATTTTCTTTACTTATCGCAAGTTATTAAATGTGTATTCTCAGCAATATCGCTCAGACTAATTGCTCTGAGGGAAGTCCTAGTTTATGCTAATGAATTATGATAAAGAATAGATAAATTATGCACACAAAAGTTGCATGTTATTTTTTTTAGTCTGTGGTATCTTTATTTTAATATTAAATCAACAGATGGCAGCATCATAAAAAGTTAAAAGCTACTCCTGGGTGTTTCTTCTGTTGTCTGTAATCCTGTGTAAGTGTAGGTATGTGCTCATTGGGTAATATGTTGTAACAAATGTGAATTATCTTCATTAGGTTGTGTGATGTCATCTTTATGTTAAGTGTTATAATTATTTATTAAGTAGTTACAAACACAATAAATGGGTGGTAAGAATAACACTACTAATGCATAGTTTCACTAGAAAATTTTGAAGAAAAAGGATGCAATTGTTGAAAACAGTTCAGATTTTTTTTTTTTTTTCAACCTTCTGTTATTGTTTCTAATGCTTGAATGGCCTTGTCATGATTAAGTTTTTGCCTTCTACAGAATATAGGGGAATAGTGAGTGACACGTTACATTACATTTTTCAGTACTACTTGGGTATCCCATCGACCAATTTCACCAAATTGCACAAATCACCAAACTAATAGCCAAATTACACATATTGACGTAATTTTTATTTTAAATAACCAAAAAAACAAAAAACAAAAAAAATAATAATTAGTAGAATATTTATAAACAAAAAAAAAATGATAAAAAGTCAAAATAAAAATCACCTAATGATGTTTTAAAACATATTTATCTTATTTAATGTTATTGGATGCGACATTTACGGTCATCCATTATTGGCATTTAATCTTATAGTTTGGCGACAGATTTTTGGTCGACAAGATAACCAAGTAGTACACATTTTTCTCTTCTTTTTTTAAAAATTTAATAAATGATAATGTTAAATTAATGTCGTTTTGGCACCAGTTGCATATATGACATCTGTGCCTAATATGTATGCCTGTGATACACATCTGTTTTTAAATGAAATTAGTAATAGGTTTCTATTTTTAATGAAATGATGATGATGGAATCCTGTCTGATGATTTAATCATCTGCACCCAGCTTACTAGTAAGATAATCTTGGCATATAAAAAGTCAAGCAGTTAGCTGGGAACTGTTGATGACAGTTACTTGACTTAGGCTTTTATTATATAGATAGTTTTACATACTTATTACAAAATATTAATTGTATGTAATGTTATTGTATGCTACTAATGAAACTACTAATTTACAATGATTAGAATTTCTGTAATTATTAACTAATAATTATAATTCTATTAATTAAAGTGCAAAAACATAGATTATATTAGCAATTAGTGGTTGAACTGTTTTGGAAACTTAAAACGGTTGGTAGCCATTTAGTATTTGAATACTGGAAAAAAAATCTCATTTAAACCAAAAAAATCATTACAGCATAATTTTGTTTCACCCATTGTAAGATTTTATTCGATATGACAAACAGGTGAGAGATGTTTGTCCAGTCTTTTGATCATAGTGTTAGTACTTACATCATTCACTAGAAATTCAACTGTTTTTTTCTGTATTGTACTGTTTTCTAACAGTACAAAACATGTGATGTTTTTTTGTTCTCTTTTCCCTAAAGGGGGGGTTTAGAAATTCTAATCAACAAAATAAGTTTAAAACATTGTTTCCCTTTCTCTTTTATTTATCAGTAACACAAACTTCAAATATACTTCACATATAATTTTTCAACCAGTGATTATGCATACATATGACAGAAGAATAGGGATGTCAAATGTTGCGGCAATCTATATTTCGAAATTAGGTAATAATTTAGTGGTTTAAATGATAATTTTGTATTTTCATAATTATAGATAAGACTAAAAAAATTTTTTAAAAATACTGTTTTGAAGATTAGACCATGTTACAAATAAAAGGAGAAAACTTTGGTTGGATCAAATATGATATTGATATCTAAAGACAACCCCCTCCCTCTCCCTATCTTGTGATATCATTTGCCAGACTCCCACCCCTCCCTCCTAAAATGATAACATTATATTTGCACAGCCCCTAATGCATATTTTCACCAGAACATTTTGAAGAAAAATGATGCAGCAATGGTTCAGGCTTTTTTCCCAGTCTTCTGTTATTGTTTCTAATGCTTGAATGGCCTTATAGTTATTAAGTTTTTGCCTTCGGCATCATTTATGGGAATAGTAATTCACATATTATATATTACATTTTTTTTTTCTTATAGTTTTTTAACTATTTCAAAAATAGTTGTTATCCTCGGTAAAGAAGTGGGAAATCTGAAGTATATCTGAATGATTTTATTGGTTGATTTCTGCAACTTAGTTTTCGTTCTCTGATTGTTGTCACAATGACAAAAAAGTAATAAAAACTTTTTTAAAAACATAATAATTTGAAAGCAAATTGTGATAAAGATTTCAAACCAATCTCATTTTAAAATGCATTTTTTTTTCTATGCGAATTTAAAATGTGTGATGTTTAGAAGTTTAAAAATTAGCTCTTCTGAAAATAATTGTTAAACTGAAATTTCATTTAAAATTTGTTTAGGATGGGTCCAGGAATATTAATTTTGTAACACATGTCCTACTTGTAATAGGAGGCGTTCAGAAGTCAGTCTAATGAGCTCCATCCAATAAAAATACACATTTTAAACAGTTAAAGTAGTATATTTATAAAGTACTGTTATTTTTTTATTATTTATCATTGGTTTAGAAATATTAATTTAATGCATGTAATATAGGGCTCATTAGGATCATCCTAAAAAAGATGGATACTACTAGGTTATCCTGTCGACTGAAAATCTATCTCCAAACTATGAGATTAAGTGCCAATAATGGATGATCGTGAATATTACATGCAATGACATTAAATATGATACACGTGTTTAAAATGCCATTAAGTGATTTGTATTTTGACTTTTTTTTGTATTTTTATTAATATTCCACTAATTATATGTTTCTTTCGTTATTTAAAATAAAAATTGTCAATATGCATAGTTTGGCAATGTGTTTGGTGATTTGTACAATTTGGCAAAATTAGTCAACAGGATAACAGAGTTGTACCAAATGATGTTTATTATTACTATTAAATTAAATGTAGTACAATTTATTGATAAGTCTCTTAAAATTTGAAAATATTCTTTTCCAAATAGTTGTTGTAATTTGTTAAATTACAATTTTCAGCTGTTTTTCATATGGTTTTTTGTCTCCTTTCCAGAATGTGCGCCAGCAGAATAATCTGAGAAGCATGCAGCATGAAATGGTGGATTTAAAGCGGGCCATCTGTTCCCTGGAGGGGTCAGGGGAGGGCTCCTATCTCGTCCAGGTGGTGCACTGATCAAAAGGGAGATGGAAGGACCCCAACAACACCCCTTGAAATGATGAGAAGAAACTGGATTTGTTAACAGCCACCACATGACTTCCGAGGAAAAAAGGTGAGGAAAACAGACTTTCTAGCAGCCATTGTACCTCCTCTTGGATACACTGGAAGGCAGTTCTCTCTCACCCTTGAAAATATGAGGCTGTAATATACAATTAGTATGCGTAGCCTGTGAGCTCAATGCCATCAGTTTATGAGGGCAATTCTTTTTATTGTAATTTTGTTTTTTCATAATCACTTTATACAGTATACAATGTAGTGTGTAATTATACAGTGTACAATGCTTTTAGGTGTGTTTGTAATTATGTAAATACATAGCACCTAGAGTCGTTTAATGACAGGGACAATCCAAAGTATTCCATTGCAGGGGAAACAAGTTGGAAATTGCACGTGAAGCGTAGCAAATGAGGTGCGTTCGTACGATAACGAAGTTTTAAAATATTCAGATCTTGCTGATATAGTAGAGCGTACTTTGGATACAGTAAAGTGGTCGAAACCTTTGTGTTCCTGTAAATGTGCAGGGAGTAATTTTTATTATACTTCATTAATATGTATCTTATTCAAAAAATGTGAAGTAGTTTAATATAATTAAAACACGCCCCAAACAATGTTTTCCCGTATAACATTATTTAGTGGAATACATTTGTGTGGCCCTGTAATTTAATAATAAATATTCTTTGCATCACAGATTGTACAGAATGTATATTTTAGTACATACTTCAAAGATTCATGCCAATTCTATTATGTTCAAATGAGTGTAACACCATTAAAATGCATTTGAAACTTTTTTTCGCATTGATCGTAATGCAACGGAATACTTTTGATTGTGCCTGTAATTAATCTATGCATCCTATTTTCATAACCTTTGAAATGACTCGACAAAATTATGTAATAATTATATGTTTTAAATTTCAAACGATTAAAATGCATTTAAAACTTTTTCCCCATTAATCGTAATGTAACGGAATACTTTTGATTGTCCCTGTAATTGATCTATGCATTTGATTTTCATAACAATTGAAATGACTCGACAAAATTATGTAATAAATATACGTTTTAAACTTCAAATGATTAAAATGCATTTGAAATTTTTTTCCCCATTGACCGTAATGTAACGGAATCCTTTTGATTGTCCCTGTAATTGATCTATCCATCCGATTTTCATAAAATTTGAAATGACTTGACAAAATTATGTAATAATTATGTATTTTAAATTTCAAACGATTCGGTTGGGTAGTTTTTGCGTTGTTATATGCAGACAGACAGACGGACAGAGCGACAACAATAGGTGCTACGTATTTATATAATTATGAATGCACCTAAAAATAGTGCTTTTTAATAGTATCACACTCTTCCAAATAAAGGGCAAAATTAGCACTAGCCACTGACCACAGGGCCGGTATATGAGAAAAAGTGACTAGTGAAAAATTGTTTATCAGCGGTCACTTTTTCTTATGGAGAGAATAAAATTTTTTAGCATTTCATCAATGATTCTACTTTTTTTTGTTCCAATATATTTATATATTAACATATTTTTGGGGGGCTATTCAGTTTTAGATTAATACTTATAAAATATTTACTGTTTAGTTTTTTTAAACAAAAAAGTGGCCACTAGTTTAAAGAAAGTAGCCATTTAAAAAACTGGTCCTATCGGCCAGTGGCCACTAATAAAATTTCCCAATTTTGCCCTATACTTCCAAACATGATGAAATGAATACATATAAATGAAGTATAAACTAAAATATATATTCTGTACAATCTGGGGTGCAAAGAATGTTTGTTATTCATTGACAGGACCACACAACAATATTCCAATACAGAATGGGATTGGGGGGGGGGATAATTCTATTAAACTATTTCACATTTTATGACGCTGCTGAGGTTCACTACAAGTTACTTCCTGTATAATAGAAAGTAGGTATGATTGACTGGAATGCACAAAAAGATTTTGCCCACTGTACTGTATCTGAAATACAGGCCATGCTATTGCATCAAAATCCAAGTATTAAAAATTTTTATTATAGTACAAATGCACCTTATTTGCTACGCTTGATGTTCCATTTCACACTTGTTGACTTTGCTGTCAGGAAAACTATTTACACAGACACATTTGCTTTTTTCTTCTGATGACTTGCCTTTCCACAAATTCTTTTAGAAAGGGAACTTCCTTTCATTTAAAAGTGGGAGGGAATCAACAGCTATGACATTCTTTTCTGTTGTAAATCAACTAGAAAGTTAAATAATAAAAACAAACAAGTTATTTTAAACAGCCTTTCACAGGTGGTAGAAAATTTTCTGTAGAAGAACCTCATTTCATTTCTGCAACTGTTTATTACATTTCTTTACACTCTAAAAAGAAACAAACTCAATGAAGAAGCTTTATTCTGGCTAATAGATTTGCTAAGCACTTTGTCCCATCTAATTCTTTGTTACTGAATGGATCCTACTTATTTTGTGGGATCACCAGCACCCTGGGTGCAGAAATTTAAGGGGCACCAATTTTATACTACCAACGCCATTTTTGGCCTGTTTCAAGAAAAAAGTAGGTGGAGGAGGGAGTGCCAAATAGAAAAATTTCCCTGGCCCAGTTTTCTCCACACATGCCCCTGAGGATCATCTAACTAGGTGTTAATTCCATTTCTAAAATTCATAGAAAAAAAAATGGTTCTACAGGCAGACTGTTGGTTTTCCATTCAATAAAAAATTTTGTTATAAATCTTTTTATTTTTTTTTTATTTTTTTTATTTTATTTTTTTTTTTTTTAAATCAAATTTTAGGTTTGTTCTTTCACTCACTTCCTGATTGACCTAGGGATGTTTTGGTGAATGATAGATGTTTGACAGGTGATTGACAGATGTTTTGGTGGGTTGCAGAACAATCAAATTTTGTCACAAAAATAAGTGTATTATTTCAATTGCTTAAAAAATATAACAAATACAATACTTTACAGCTGCAATCATCCTGAAAGCCATTTGTTTAAACTCAAACATTGCAAGCAGACAGTGTTTGTTTACACAGTCCTTCGGTATTATGTCATGATCTCTTTATGTGTCAATCGTCACACAATCATTTGGGCAACCCTAAAAAAATCCTTCATTTTCTTCTGGATGAACCTACGAGCAGAATATCCAGAAATATCTCAATGAGCTTTGAGGTCCTGGATGGGGTTCAAGACGATGCTCATTAGAAGGGAACTTATTTTTCTAGCTTGCTGTTTTGAGAAACAAACTGCCTGTAAAAAGTGACTTAAGGCTCCTGTCCTCGCTTGAGAAAACGCTCGCGAGCTAATACTATTCCTATGGGGTAGCATTTTTCTAATAACTCTTTCGCATTTTGACATTTTTGAATAATTTTTTTTTGCATTGGATAGCTGAGGTGCATGCCGACAGCGCACCGTTTTTACTTTTTTGATTTTGGTTGCAGATATTTTTTTAAAAGCATTTTCAGTTATGAAACCGGTATTGAAAGTGAAACTAACTTTGTAAAAAATATCTGCAACCAAAATTGAAAAAATAAAAAAGGTGCACTGTCAGCATGCACCTCAGCTATAAATGCAAAAAAAAAAAAAAAAAAAATTCAAAAATGTCAAAATGCGAAAGAGTTATCAGAAAAATGCTTCCCCATAGGAATAGTATTAGCTCGCCAGTGTTTTCTCGAGCAAGGACAGGAGCCTTAAGGAGCTATGCATATATAACATTATCATTTTAAGGGGGGGAGCGGGAGGTTGGCACATGATATCGTAAAGTATCACTGGGGGCGAGGGGAGGTTTGCCTTTTAATATCGATATCATTTTTAATCCAATCGAAATTTTCTATTTTTATTTGTATTTTAACTCTGATATTTGATGCCCTCCAGCAGTGCTGTAATTGGGCGGGAACGCCGTTCCCAGAAATATTACAGTCGAGTCTCTATATAACAAAATCCACCGTTCCAGTAAAAAATTCGTTATATAGAGAAATTCGATGTATAGAGAATGGTGTTAAAAATCGTATTTAATGTGTGAAATTTGAACAAATATTATTTTTGATCTTTTGAATTAAGAATTTGAAATGTTTAAAAGTATATACTAACATAACATTTAATTTTTAGCTCACAGGCTATCATAGCCTGAGAGCTTATGTGCCCGTCCATTCTGTATATATGTTCGTATGTACGTAACGCGATAACTCATGATAAAAATATCCGATCCACTTGAAATTTTGTATGTAGGTATATCCTGACAAGGCGCTTCCCTGATTAGTTTTTGGAGTTCATTCGATATGTATAAGAGGGGGAACGGGAGGCTCATGCCCCCCGTTAGTTGATATAGATGGGATTTTCATGCAGAATTAAGTTTTCAAAATTTAGATTAGGATCATTCTGATGAGGCGATTCCGTGACTGTTATTAGGTGTTCATTGATTAAGTATAAATAGGGAGAACAGGGGTTCTAATGCCCCCTCCCGTTAGTTGATATAAATGGGATTTTCATGCAGAATTAAGTTTTCGTTCAAAATTTAGATTAGGATCATGAGGCGATTAGGATCATTCTGATGAGGCGATTCCGTAACTGTTATTAGGTGTTCATTGAATAAGTATAAATAGGGGGAACAGGGGTTCTAATGCCCCCCCCCCCCCCGTTAGTTGATATAAATGGGATTTTCATGCAGAATTAAGTTTTCGTTCAAAATTTAGATTAGGATCATTCTGATGAGGCGATTCCGTAACTGTTATTAGGTGTTCATTGAATAAGTATAAATAAGGGGAACAGGGGTTCTAATGTCCCCCCCCCCCTTAATTTATATAAATGGGTTTTTCAAGCAGAATTTTCAGATTTCGTTCAAATCTCTGAATAGTTTTGGAAGTTTAATGGTTAAGTATAAAAGAGGGGGATAACTCTTTTTAAATTATATAAATGCTAAATGGGTTTTTATTAAGAATTATCTAATTTGCTCTGAATTTTGGATATAGATTTTTTATATGATAAAGCATGTCTTTGATAGTATAGGAGGTTCAATGATTAAGTATAAAAAAAGAGAAAAGGGGAGAGCTGTTTCCCCTTCTTAATTTTTTTTTTCGAACGGAATTAACCCTTGAAAATATAAAGCTTTAATGTGCAATTAGTATTTGTAGCCTGTGAGCTCAGTGCCTTCAGTTTAACTGGGCAGTATTCTTTATTAATTATTTAAGCTGTTTCAAAAAGAGAACAGCTTTATAAAAATCAAATAAAGAAGACTTCCATTAATTTCAGACGAAGAAATCTGTAATTTTTAGTTGTTTTGATTTTTAAATTGTTGCGCTCTCAAAAAAAAAAAAAAGCTCGAATTTTAGCAAGGAGTGAAAAGTTTTAGTTAACATTTTCCACCATTTGAAGGCCTCTCTTATATGCCTCTCATTGATTCCTCTCTTACATGTGTATCAATCCAATTGACACTGTTTTGAGAAGGATGTGGAAAGGTGTGTGGGAGGTGGGATGAATTCGTTGGATTTAAAGAACAAGGAGATAAGTAATATATAAACTCAGCACTGACAATAAATCAAAAATAGGCGATGGAAAATTGATTCCATATGATTTCGAAGCTTTTTAAAACTGAATAAATTAAGATCAATTTATGAAAAAATTCGTTATATGGAGATAGATATTTCGCTATATAGAGAGTGTTTTTAATGTAATCATGTGAAAAGGGGACCGTTAGTACTAAAAATTCGTTATATAGAGAAATTCGATGCATGGAGTTTCGTTATGGAGAGACTCAACTGTATATTTGTTACTGTAAAAAAAATAACAATAAAATAAATAAATAAAATCATATACAAGTGCAATCCATTTTTCTTCAAGCAAAACGTTCATTTTTGCTAGTTTTCAGAAAATCCGTTACCATAGACGGATTTTTTTAAATTGCATACTTTTCCGTAAGTTTTGACTCCAGTAATTTTAAAAGATTTTTTAGACTTCTTTAATCTCCGAAAAATAAAGCTAAAAAACTTAAAATTATTGGTACTAAAACTGAAAGGACCGTACACACGCTGAAAAGAATCGTCCTTTGGCAGTTGCCAATTTTTTTTATCAACGATG
>CAXHSM010000436.1:0-22813 GCA_964019185.1 Maratus speculifer
TCGGACGAGGAATTCTGAAACTCATAACCAATACCTGGCTGCCTCTATAAGAGAGAGTAACAGCATTTGATTCCCAAATATTTCTTTAACAGACGCTTTTGTCCCAACTACACTGTTAAAAATTTGAAACTTTTGCTGTATCGTCACTCCACCGCTTATATAGAAAACGATTAGTTAAATGTATTATGAAGGATTCTCATTAGTCAAAATAAAGATATTCTATAAAAGCGATGAAGTGACAGCAAAAGTTTCAAATTTTTAACAATGCATTGCAATGCCAGGCATTTTTTATTATAGAATTTGACGAAGATTTTCTGGAAGAATTCGATTGTACGCGTATGCGACGTTAAGAAGATTGACGAAAATTGCCCGCTGAACAAGATGCTTGGTGACTCGTTTTTGTCCAGAATCGTTTCAACCAATTATATACTGTGCTCCATGTGTCGTCATATTCATATCGAGGAATCCTACACTGTACAAAGTTTGACCCTTTTGCTGCATCATCACTCTATTGCTTTTATAGAAAACGATTACTTCACCCAATTATGAAGCATTCTCAAGGGTCAAAAGAGAGATATTCTACAAAAGCAGGGGAGTGACGTTGCACCAAAAGGGTCACATTTTTTACAGTGACACTGTAATCGGAAATGAGCGGTGGCGTATTCGACGAGGAATCTGAAACTCATAACCTATACCTGGCTGCCTCTATAAGAGAGTGACACCATTTGATTTCCAAATATTTCTTTTACAGACGCTTTTGTCCCAACTACACTACAAAAACTTTGACCCTTTTGCTGCATCATCACTCCAGCGCTTTTATAGAAAATGATTACTTTACTGTGTTATGGAGCATTCTCATTGGTCATAAAAAACATATTCTATAAAAGCTGTAGTGTGACGCTGCAGCAAATGGGTCAAATTTTTAACAGTGTATCATGGAGCATTCGCATGGGTCAAACGAGAGATATTCTATAAAAGCGGGGGAGTGACGATACAGCAAAAGGATCAAATTTTTTTGCAGTGTACAATGTACAAAGTTTATCCCTTTTGCTGTATCGTCACTCCACTGTTTTTTAGAAAACGATTACTTCAGCCTACACTGTTAAAAATCTGCTGCATTTTGCTGCAACGCACTCCACCGCTTGTATATAATATCTCTATTCCAACCAATGAGAAAGCTCCATTTCACGGCCAAGTAACCGTTTTCTATACAAGCAAGGGAGTGCGTTGCAGCAAAATGCAGCAGATTTTTAACAGTGTATTGTGGAGAATTCTCATGGGTCAAGAGAGAGATATTATATAAAAACGGGGGCTGGTGATGCAGCAAAAGGGTCAATTTTTTTACAGTGCACACTGTTGAAAAATGTGACCCTTGTCCAGTTAGAGTTTCACTCTTTGAAAAGATCGTGTGTCTATGTAAGTGTAACATAAAAGAATGAAAAATGAACGTTTCTAATTGGTCGATTGCTTCGAAAAGATATTGAATTTTAATGTTTTAATTTTTTTTAAAGTTCTAATCAACAGATTTTTTTGAAATTCGAATGGGACCACATGGGCCCCATACGCTTTCAAACAAAAAAAGAATTATCAAAATCGGTTCATATTTACGAAAGTTATGCGTGAACAACAAATACATACAGGTCGAAATCATAACCTCCTCCTTGAAGTCGGTTAATTACAAACTTCTGTAAATACAAACACATTCTTAAAAAAAAAAAAAAAAAAAAAAAAAAAAAAAACTGCTTTAAAAATTTCTTTATTTTTTCTTATGCTTATAATGATGTTTAAATCATGTTTTCTATTATAATTCGAAGAGACAATAGTCAGACAATAGTAGTATTTTTTAGTTTTGGTTTTTATATTCATTTATATTCATTTTCTATGCAACAAAGTTTTTATTTTATTTTATTTAAACGTTAATAATTATTGAAAAGATTAAAAATCATTTTACAATGTATAAAAATATTGAATATATCTATTAATCTTTTTGGTATTAAAATTTAAAAGAAAGATTCAAAATTTCCGTAAAAATTATCTAAAAAATATATTTTTTTTTTTACTTTAAAATAAAAAAAATGCTCGCAAGTAAAGAATTAATATAATACATTAATATAATCATTAAAAATATATTATATACTAAGTTATCAAATGATTTCTTATTTTTATTAAATATTATTTCTTATCGACTTTCTATTTTTTTTAAATTAATTTTAATAAACAGAAAATAGTTTTTCCTTTAATTAATTGGATTTTATAACTAAATAATATTTGCTAAGATATTTACTCCATTCATTAAAATAATAAATTAACTTATAAATACATGTCTATAAATAAAACAATTTATTAAAAAAACCCTTTAAAACTACCTTCTTTTGTCAACCATTAACTTAGAACGACAAATAATGATGATTTACCGCAACGCTTTATTCATATAACGTTTTATAAGCACAGCTTATCACCCCGCATGGCCGAATGGTTAGGACGCTCGTCTCCCATCCCTACTGTCCGTGGATCAAATCCCACTGCTTCCCAAGGTCGAAGTGCATTAGAAAGCTTAGTTCCCCGTATTCCTAAAAGATGGCGCAACCAAAGTTGATATCGTTATTATTTTTTAATATATAGTACCATAAAGAATTACCATACACTTAACGTTTATATGGTTTTTCATAAGAATTACCATACAATTAACGATTATATGGTTTTCCATAGAATCACTTTTACCATAGGCAAAAATCCATATGATTGCACTTATGGTGTTTTTTTTATGGTAATTCTATGCCTTTTTTTGCTAAGGGCGACCAGTGCTGGACCTCTTGAAATGGATTGACCCTTATAATAATATTCCGTACTTACTTCAACTTATTAAATTGAAATCTTGTTTCTAGGTCTGATCTTTTAATCTTTATGGAAACGATATAAATCCTTAATTCGCCTTAAAACACATTTATTCCAGTATGCGTAAATTTAAAAAGATGGCTCTAAATTAAAAATTTTCTTAATTAAACTTTATTTCTTAATATTCCAAATAAAACTGATTTCTTCTATGTTTTTATCAACCCTTTTTAAGAAACTCTTATTAAATTTTTTCCAAAACCATGCCTTTCAAAAAATATCATTATTTTATTTTATCTATTTATTTATTTTCCATCAGTCAACATTTGATATTGTGCATATAAATAAATTCATTTATTTTCTTTTTCTACTAAAATTAAATAGATTACTTAAAAAAGACACAATATGGGAATGGAACTCAGAGTGCCAGGACTCTTTCGAAAAATTAAAAAATTCTTTAATTGCACAACCCATCCTCAAAATTTATGATCCTAAATTACCTTTACATATGTTTGTAGATGCCTCTCAGATAGCAGTAGGTGTCGTTCTAAAACAACCTGATAAAGATAATTTCTTACATCCTATTGCTTATCATTCTAGAATTTTGAAGTGTTATGAACAAAATTATTTCATAACTGAATTAGAATGTTTAGCTATTATAGATACTCTTGACAAATTCTATCATTACTTTCATGGTGTCAAGTTTACAATTCATACGGACCACGCATCTCTAGTATGGTTAAAGAGTGTTAAAAACTTAAGAGGTAGGCTTTTTAGATGGTCACTCAAACTTAGTATGTTTGATTATGAGATAAAATATGAAAAGGGTTCAACAAATGTCGAAGCAGACATGTTGTCACGAAATCCTGTTTGTCATTTTAATCAACATATTAGTTTATTGCTAGATAGGAAAGAAATTATAGAGATGCAAGGCAAAGACAATGTTTGTGACAAAAAAACAGAAAAGATTCGGCTTATTACAAGCTATGCCAGCCACAGATCAACCTTTTGAATGTCTTTCTATTGATACTGTTGGTTGATTTAACTATTACAACTCAACAAAAAAATTCTTACACATAATAATAGATTATGCAACTAGGTTTATTTGGGCTTTTCCCTCCAAAAATGTTACCACTGAAACATACACTAACTATTTAAAACAAATTTTCAATATCAAAGCACCTCAAAAAATACTTAGTGACAGGCATAAATCTTTCAGATCTCCAAGATTTAAGAAATTTCTTAGAAATCATCATGTTCAACAGCGTTTTATATCCGCACATCATCCTCAGACCAATGAAAATGTAGAGCACGTTAATCAGACTATAGTTACCAGGCTTAAATGTAAAGTTAATTCCACTTCTTCTAAAATACCTTGGACTAGATTATTAAACCATGTCATCGAAGAATACAACAATACGCCCCATTCTATCACCAAATTCCCACCTGCCTATTTATTTTATGGTCAATTGCCTTATGAATCTCCTTTAAAACAGAACTATTACCCTCCAGTAGGCAAAGCCCTCAAGATTGCGAAAGCGCGAACTCGTGACTTTCACCTTCAAAGTAAAAGACTCTATGATCGAAATTTTGTCGAATCCCCATTAAAAATACAAGACTCTGTAATTTATGAAGAATTTAAATACCCTAACACTCGAAAATTAGAACTTACTTTCTCTGGACCATATAAAATTATAAAAAAACTTTCTGATGTAACTTATGAAATAGATAAATTTAATTATGAGACAGGACAGATTTCCGTTACTGTGCATGCTTCTAAATTAAGACCCTATTTTTCACCCGAAGATTTTAAACTGTTTCATGAGTAACCCAAAAAACAAACAAAACCTCAGATACAATCACAATCACTAGATCAAACTAAAGTCAAGACAATAGATTAAATATAATTCTTATTCTTTAAATATTTTATCACCATATTTTTCAACATTAGCAGGTATGTTCTTGGTGTCCAACAAGAATATTACTTGTTTTTGGGAGTTTTTGGGATTAAATTGGGCTCCTTATGCAGGCATAAGGTGTACACTTTGACTGTAAAAGCTTTCAAATTGATGTTGATAAATTAATTTTAAGTGTATTTAAGTTCTAATTATATTTACTCATTTATTTGACATTAGTTTTATTCTATTTATTCAACAGATATTTATGTGATAACAGTTATAAAATTTGATGATTCTACTCAAACCTATAACTTAATATGTTATTTTCAGTGATTGTGAGTAGGGGAAAAATGAGAGTCCGACCTCAGGAGGTGGAGCTGAGGAGCTGAGGAGGGAGGAGGGATCCTCCTCCTCAATCCTCCTCCTCAAGCCTCCTCCTCAATCCTCCTCCTCCACAATCCTCCTCCTCCTCATTCCTCCTCCTCCTCAATCCTCAAGGTTGTCTTGTAAGAGAAGGGGTTAAAAGGGGAGTTAAATTTTTTTCGTGAAATTTGAATATTTTATGCTATAAGAGAGGGGTAAAAGGGGGATAATTTTTTTAAGTATACTACAATACGATGGTGTTTTTTAATTTTAATGTGGGAACTTTAAAATTTTCGGCGTGTTACAGTACGTGGGGTATGTTTTTCGATTGAATTTTGCTGTTGTTCATTTAAAAAGTTAATTAAAATATATGAGTGAAATTTTTTCAACATACTCTAGTTTGAGGGATTATTTTTCGAGTGGTGATTTATTAAGAAATTTTTAATAATTTAAACTTTAAAATTTTCAACAGTTTAAATTTATTTTGAGTCAAGTGTAAAAGTTAATTCAATTTAACAAATGAATCATTAAAATTAATTTCAAATAATAATTTAAAATAATGAAGATACTAATTATTTCGGCATGCTGTAGTATGATAGATTGTTTTAATGTGGTAATTTTTTCAATTGAATTTTGCTGTTGTTCATTTTAAAAGGTAATTAAAAATAAGAAATAAAACGACTTTTTTTTTTTTTTTTTTTTTTTTTCACTGTGTTTTTAGATGAAGGGTTAAGCGGGTATTTGGGTACACAGAATGTTTTTTTCTGTACTATTGTACGAGTGGTTTTTAACTTTAATGTGGCGACTTAAAATTTTTCAGTTTGGTGTAATTTAAGAGTTTATTTTTTTGATTTTAAGCAGAAATTTTGAGGAGTTTGATTTTTTTTTTCCACTATACTCTTACATGATGAGTTAAGCGGATATTTTGGGGGAAATTATTATTTTAGACTTATCATATAAGAAGAATATATTTTTTTTTCGGGGGTTAATATTTCAATGAAGATCTAATTAAGAAGGGTTCATTCATGGTGAATTAATGAATTAATTTTTAGGAGTAATTTTGTTACTATTGAATTATTTTTTCGTTTTTTGAAGTTTTAAGCAGATATTAATGTTAAATAGGGGGACTTTAATTTTTTTGCAATGAAATTGACGTGCGCTCGTCGATCTAACTGTTCGGAGTTTATAGTTTTCTTCAAATCATGTGTGAATATTGGTTTAGAATTTCTTAAAATGACTTCCACCACTTTTATATCTATCCATTATCATAAATAACACATGCTTGTAATTGGAATTTGAGAATAATAACTTTAAATATTAATTTAATAAAGGAACTTTAAAATTATTTCGAGTGCTATTTTTAGTCAACTATGTTATACACTTGATATTTTAGAATAGTTAAAAAATAACTTTAAAATTTGAATGAAAAAATATGTTTCAAAATGGGATTTTACGTGCTAGCATTGAATCACACTCGTCGCCCTAACGGTTTGGAATGTGTGGTTTCCTTCGAACCTTGGTGAAAATTTAATTGAAATGATTATTATTATTATTTTGTGTGTGTTGTATGTATGTGAGTGTTGTATGCATGTATGTGTGTGAATGTATGTTTGTGTGTTGTATGCATGTGTGTATGTATATATGTGTTGTATGTATGTGCGTGTATTGTATGTATGTATGTGTGTTATATGCATATGTTTGTGTATGTATATGCGTGTGTTGTATGTATGTATGTGTGTGTGTGTGTGTTGTATGTATGTGTATGTTGTATGTATGTGTGTGTGTATGTATGTATGTGTGTGTTGTATGTATGTACATGTTGAATGTATGTGCATGTTGAATGCATGTGTGTGTAATTTTTTTGCCGATAGGTGTGATCTTTAGCTGAAAGTGACCAAGGGTCAAAACTTTTACCCAGGAATCGCCACGGGGAGGCAGATCACATGATTCCCATAATGCACACATTCACATACATTATTTCGAGTGTTATACTTAGTGAAGCATAGTATGCAGTTGAAATTTTAGAATAATTAAAAAATAACTTTAAAATTTAAATGAAAAAATGTTTCAAAATGGAATTTTACGTACTAATATTTAATCGCGCTCGTCGGTTTTTACTGTTTGGAGTCTGTCATTTACCTTTGACCTTGGGAAACCTTGCGTCAATGTAGTTAGGATATTTCAGAAAGACCCCCACTTTGGGTACTCTTTTAAACTAATATTTGTAATGAGATGTGTTCGCGCGCGTCGGCCTAACTGTTTGGAGTATCAACATAAAATCATCAAATTAATACAAAATATTTCAAATAGTTAGAAAATGAATGGTTAAAACCGCCAAATAAGAACAAAATACTTCAAACAATGAGAAAATAAATGTTTAAAATCAACAATTTAACATTTAAAGGTTTTATCTTCAGATCTAAATAATTTGTGAAAAATGCTTTTAAATATTTTTAAAACTGTATTGAAAATAATATTTTTCATACCTTAACATCAAAAAAGTGTTAAATCCAAATCGATGAAGAATTTAATAATTATTTTCTCAAAGAGAGGATACTAAATTCGTTGCAATATATGTGTGTGTGTGTAAACCTAGATGAATCATTCTTATCTGCTTATCTGATAGCGTTTTCCGGAAAGGATTGAATCTCTGAATCATAGCTGATAAGGAACTGGGGTTCATGTGTTATCTTAATTAATCTTAATGAGTACTAAATCTAATTAAAATTATTTGACTTGAAATAAAATAACGTCTTTTGAGCAATATCTTTTGAAAACTTAAGATATAATTATTTTAATCAAATTAGAGGCTTTTTTTTTTCTCATCGATTTATTTTAAATAAAACTAAAATATTTTTTTTTCTATACTTTGTTAGCAAAATAAAGAGTGTATCACATTCATTTCGGCTTTAACTGTTTGAAAATTTAAATTAACCTATAATTAAAATGATTCCATAAGGTTGAGTATGTGATCTTTTAAATGAAATCTAGTTAAAAACGGAACACGCATTCATCTAAAACTTTAAATACTTATGGTTTTGTGTATAAAGTAATGTATGTATTAAATATTAAATGAAAAATATGAATTAACAATAAATGAAAGACATTAACATTAATAAAATATTAATTAAACATTGCATTGATTAAAAACTTAATGAAAAATATTAATTTGGGAATACGCATTCGTATAACTTTAAACATTTATATATTTTTTTTGTGTATAATATTATGTATTTATTAAATATTAAAAGAAAAATATGAATTAACAATAAATGAAAAATATCAATTAACATTAATAAAATATTAATTAAACATTGTATTGATTAAAAACTTAATGAAAAAAATTAATATGGGAATACGCATCCTTATAAAACTTTAAACATTTATGCTTTTGGGTATAATATTATGGATGTATTAAATATTAAATGAAAAATATGAATTAACAATAAATAAAAAATATTAATTAACATTAATAAAATATTAATTAAACATTGTGTTAATTAAAATATAGATTAAAAATTCAATGAAAAATATTAATTTCTCATGTAATTAAAATAACACTTTATAAATTAATGAATTAATAATAAATGAAACATGTTCATTCGAAACAACTTGAGAAATACTAATTTGTAATGAAATTAGAAAATACCAATTAATTAAATATTAATTAAAAATTAAATGAAAACTATTTATGAGAGACACATTGAAAAATATTCTCACCTTAAACTTTCATTCACCAGTCCTTAAATGCAACCTTCATCGTTGCTTACCTGTTAGGAAATGTCTGATAACAACAAACTCTTATCTTTAACGGTATTTCCCGAAGGATGACTCACTAGATAAGTAACAATGACAAGTTCAAATCTGAAATTAAGAGTTTATTCATATTGAATATAATTAATATAATATTCAATTAAAAAGGGACTTAATTTATTTAATACGTCATAATTAAGAATTTAATTAAATCCTAATATAATTTTTTTTATCTAATTAATAGAATAAAAAAGAAATTCTTTTCAACATTTTCAAGAAACATCAAGTTATCGAATACTTAATAGATTATTTTTTTAATGAATGTGTAATTAACATTTTTAAAGGATTTTTTCTAATTAATTAGTGTTTAATTAAAATTTTCATAATTAAAATAAATATATACAATAAAAAAGGAATTCTTTTCAAAATTTTCAAGAAACACCAAATTATTATTAAGCAATATTTCGAATAACTACAAACTTTAATCATGATGAGTCATCACTGTGAATGTTCTTTTCTTCTCATATGTTATAAAAACAAGTTTAAGTACCCAAATTTATTGATATATTTCATTGTGTGTTGGATCCTTTTTTACTAATCTCGTTAAAATTATTCATTTACCAATGATTTAAACTTCACATTTTAAAGTTATTTATATAATATACTAACATTTGACTATTAAATATCAAATAATGGATATGCACTTTTTACACTCACATCTTACAATGTAATTAGTAACCAAATGTAATGATTTTTAAGCATGTCTTCTAAATTTTTTTTTCAATGAAAGACTATCACAGTTGAATATTTAGCTTTCTCTTCATAACTTTATCGAGAAATATGTAATGTATACCACATGATTTCATTAAATGAATCACAATACAATTCAAACTTCTCATTTTCAATGTTTTATACTATGTTTATCACATAGGTGGTTATTCTGAACAATCATTACTTAGTATATTGATGAAAAGTTTGTGTTGAACGGTTTTTAACTTAAATGGTGTGAGAGAAGGATATATTAGGACAGAAGTTATTAAATATAGAGTCTGTAAAGTTTATATCCGTGTAAGAAATGGCATTTCAAGAAACAAAGTTGTGTCATATTTGAAAGCATTCTTTATATTCGAAACGCACACATGATCACGATCACATCACTGAAGAGTATAGAGAAGCTGTTTATGATGTATATAATTTGAATTTTCATTAACACAATATTATAACCGAAGTTTTTCGACAGTTTGAAAAATTATGATGCACAACGTCTGCACACGTTAACACAGAATAAGATTAGCTTATGCCCTTTCGATGATAAGCGTTATTTGCAGGTAAGATGCATTAACATAACAACATTTTCTTGATAATTTTTCTTGCAGATTTCGAAACCACAAACATCTGATCATACTTCTCATTTTTAACACGCGACACTAACCATTGGGTCATTAAAGCCCGTAATTTAGTAACTAAAAAGTAAGAAAGATCATCGAAAGTGATTACTTCACACATGCAAAAATAATTTTTATTGTGACTTATCAGTTAAAAATCACGAAGAAAAGAAAAAAAATCACATATGTTTTGGATTACTTTGAGATTTTATGAGTCACCTCATCAGTTAAATAGACATATTCACTTCTTATGAAATGTATTATATTTTAGTTTATCAGTCATAGTGTGATTACTTATTAATAATTTTAGTATCATTAAAAAAGTTTAAAAAAAAGTTAAATATATCAAAAATACAAGTTCGTGTTAAAGGTTTAAACAAATTGTTAAAATAATTTTACAAAACTTTACAAATTATTTAAAAATGATTCACTAATATTTAGTAATCGACAAATTTTAATAGCCATAATCATTTATATGTGATTAAAGTTTTCTGTTTTAACTGTTAAGTTATTAGATTCCCCCTTCAATTACATCTCATTGATAAGTTTTAATCAACCAACCAACCATTCAACTGTTTCCGCAAATAACTAGTATGTCAGTTAGATTTTCAGTTTTAACTGTTAAATTATTACATCCCCTCCCCGTCAATTTCATCTCATTGATAAGTTTTCAACAACCAACCACCCAACTATTTATCAACCCTAACAACCAAGTATTTGTTTGCCCTAGTAACCAAAAAGCTTTTATTGACACATAAACAAAATTTTTAAGATGCAAGACTTGTCATTTTTAATCGAAAAAACAATGACATATGTAATAATTTTTCCTTACTTAAATGAAACCTTTGCATGTGCATGGTAAAACTTAGAAAATTCATTTAATACACAAATTTAAAGCCAACAGACAAGGTCTTCATACTTCTTTTAGTATTTTACTAACATTTTACCAAATATCTTAAGAAATCAACAAATTATTTTAATAAAAATTCTCATTTGTAAGTGACGTTACTAACCTAACTTGAAAAAATTAACTTGTCAAAGCAGGTTTTGATTATTCCAACTTAGTAATAATCATAAGTTTCATATGATAATCAACCTGTTTGGTTATTTCCCAGTATGGTTTTATAAAAAAAGTCTCACATGCAAATAACATAACTTAACTAACTTGAAAAAATAACTTGTCAAAGCAGGTTTTCAATGTTTCAGCTTAGTAATATTCATAAGTTTTATATGATATTCAACCTATTTGGTTATGTCTCAGCATATCTTTATAAAATTTAACTAAAAAACCTTTAATATCAATGTTTAAAAATATGTGAATAATTCAGTTAGTCTTTTAAAGATGATTATTTTCCCTTCTATTATTTAAAAAGCATTTTTAAATAAAATTATTACTGATGCCAGTTTATCCCAGTGTTATGAAATGTGCAAGCGAAACTTTTCATTCTAATTTTCATATTTTATTATTTCAAATTATTGTTTTCAAGTTGTACTAAAATTTGGAAAAAAATATTTAATTTTCATGCATAATTAAATTGAAATACTTTAATAATAAAGACACATTTAACATTGTATACTCACCTAATCCAACACTTTCACAAATACACGTCCTACTCACTCCAAGGTTTAGGAAGAAATGAGAGAGTCAAAGTCCTTATCAGAAAATGTTATCAGATAATTTTATCTTAAGAAAGGTGACGTCATAGAACATATGTCATCAACTGGTCACGTGATGTATATCATATGACCGGTGCTTTGTTAATTAATTAATCTTATTAATTAATTATTATGTATTAAAATAATTATCAATTAATTCATTAATTAAATTAATTAATTTTATTAGAAATAATAATTAATTCTTTGTTATTAGAAATAATAATTATTTTAATAAGATTAATTAATAAGATTAATTGATAATTATTTTAATACTTAATAATTAATTAATAAGATTAATTAATTAACAAAGCACCGGTCATATGATATACATCACGTGACCAGTTGATGACATATGTTCTATGACGTCACCTATCTTAAGATAAAATTATCTGATAACATTTTCTGATAAGGACTTTGAATCTCTCATTTCTTCCTAAACCTTGGAGTGAGTAGGACGTGTATTTGTGAAAGTGTTGGATTAGGTGAGTATACAATGTTAAATGTGTCTTTATTATTAAAGTATTTCAATTTAATTATGCATGAAAATTAAATATTTTTTTCCAAATTTTAGTACAACCTGAAAACAATAATTTGAAATAATAAAATATGAAAATTAGAATGAAAAGTTTCGCTTGCACATTTCATAACACTGGGATAAACTGGCATCAGTAATAATTTTATTTAAAAATGTTTTTTAAATAATAGAAGGGAAAATAATCATCTTTAAAAGACTAACTGAATTATTCACATATTTTTAAACATTGATATTAAAGGTTTTTTAGTTAAATTTTATAAAGATATGCTGAGACATAACCAAATAGGTTGAATATCATATAAAACTTATGAATATTACTAAGCTGAAACATTGAAAACCTGCTTTGACAAGTTATTTTTTCAAGTTAGTTAAGTTATGTTATTTGCATGTGAGACTTTTTTTATAAAACCATACTGGGAAATAACCAAAGAGGTTGATTATCATATGAAACTTATGATTAATACTAAGTTGGAATAATCAAAACCTGCTTTGACAAGTTAATTTTTTCAAGTTAGGTG
Source organism: Maratus speculifer (assembly GCA_964019185.1). Taxonomy (NCBI): domain Eukaryota; kingdom Metazoa; phylum Arthropoda; class Arachnida; order Araneae; family Salticidae; genus Maratus; species Maratus speculifer. Next base: position 12,941 of record CAXHSM010000436.1, read on the forward strand.
AGTAACGTCACTTACAAATGAGAATTTTTATTAAAATAATTTGTTGATTTCTTAAGATATTTGGTAAAATGTTAGTAAAATACTAAAAGAAGTATGAAGACCTTGTCTGTTGGCTTTAAATTTGTGTATTAAATGAATTTTCCAAGTTTTACCATGCACATGCAAAGGTTTCATTTAAGTAAGGAAAAATTATTACATATGTCATTGTTTTTTCGATTAAAAATGACAAGTCTTGCATCTTAAAAATTTTGTTCATGTGTCAATAAAAGCTTTTTGGTTACTAGGGCAAACAAATACCTGGTTGTTAGGGTTGATAAATAGTTGGGTGGTTGGTTGTTGAAAACTTATCAATGAGATGAAATTGACGCTGAGGGGATGTAATAATTTAACAGTTAAAACTGAAAATCTAACTGACATACTAGTTATTTGCGGAAACAGTTGAATGGTTGGTTGGTTGATTAAAACTTATCAATGAGACGTAATTGAAGGGGGAATCTAATAACTTAACAGTTAAAACAGAAAACTTTAATCACATATAAATGATTATGGCTATTAAAATTTGTCGATTACTAAATATTAGTGAATCATTTTTAAATAATTTGTAAAGTTTTGTAAAATTATTTTAACAATTTGTTTAAACCTTTAACACGAACTTGTGTTTTTGATATATTTAACTTTTTTTAAACTTTTTTAATGATACTAAAATTATTAATAAGTAATCACACTATGACTGATAAACTAAAATATAATACATTTCATAAGAAGTGAATATGTCTATTTAACTGATGAGGTGACTCATAAAATCTCAAAGTAATCCAAAACATATGTGATTTTTTTCTTTTCTTCGTGATTTTTAACTGATAAGTCACAATAAAAATTATTTTTGCATGTGTGAAGTAATCACTTTCGATGATCTTTCTTACTTTTTAGTTACTAAATTACGGGCTTTAATGGCCCAATGGTTAGTGTCACGTGTTAAAAATGAGAAGTATGATCAGATGTTTGTGGTTTCGAAACCTGCAAGAAAAATTATCAAGAAAATGTTGTTATGTTAATGCATCTTACCTGCAAATAACGCTTATCATCGAAAGGGCATAAGCTAATCTTATTCTGTGTTAACGTGTGCAGACGTTGTGCATCATAATTTTTCAAACTGTCGAAAAACTTCGGTTATAATATTGTGTTAATGAAAATTCAAATTATATACATCATAAACAGCTTCTCTATACTCTTCAGTGATGTGATCGTGATCATGTGTGCGTTTCGAATATAAAGAATGCTTTCAAATATGACACAACTTTGTTTCTTGAAATGCCATTTCTTACACGGATATAAACTTTAAAGACTCTATATTTAATAACTTCTGTCCTAATATATCCTTCTCTCACACCATTTAAGTTAAAAACCGTTCAACACAAACTTTTCATCAATATACTAAGTAATGATTGTTCAGAATAACCACCTATTTGATAAACATAGTATAAAACATTGAAAATGAGAAGTTTGAATTGTATTGTGATTCATTTAATGAAATCATGTGGTATACATTACATATTTCTCGATAAAGTTATGAAGAGAAAGCTAAATATTCAACTGTGATAGTCTTTCATTGAAAAAAAAATTTAGAAGACATGCTTAAAAATCATTACATTTGGTTACTAATTACATTGTAAGATGTGAGTGTAAAAAGTGCATATCCATTATTTGATATTTAATAGTCAAATGTTAGTATATTATATAAATAACTTTAAAATGTGAAGTTTAAATCATTGGTAAATGAATAATTTTAACGAGATTAGTAAAAAAGGATCCAACACACAATGAAATATATCAATAAATTTGGGTACTTAAACTTGTTTTTATAACATATGAGAAGAAAAGATCATTCACAGTGATGACTCATCATGATTAAAGTTTGTAGTTATTCGAAATATTGCTTAATAATAATTTGGTGTTTCTTGAAAATTTTGAAAAGAATTCCTTTTTTATTGTATATATTTATTTTAATTATGAAAATTTTAATTAAACACTAATTAATTAGAAAAAATCCTTTAAAAATGTTAATTACACATTCATTAAAAAAATAATCTATTAAGTATTCGATAACTTGATGTTTCTTGAAAATGTTGAAAAGAATTTCTTTTTTATTCTATTAATTAGATAAAAAAAATTATATTAGGATTTAATTAAATTCTTAATTATGACGTATTAAATAAATTAAGTCCCTTTTTAATTGAATATTATATTAATTATATTCAATATGAATAAACTCTTAATTTCAGATTTGAACTTGTCATTGTTACTTATCTAGTGAGTCATCCTTCGGGAAATACCGTTAAAGATAAGAGTTTGTTGTTATCAGACATTTCCTAACAGGTAAGCAACGATGAAGGTTGCATTTAAGGACTGGTGAATGAAAGTTTAAGGTGAGAATATTTTTCAATGTGTCTCTCATAAATAGTTTTCATTTAATTTTTAATTAATATTTAATTAATTGGTATTTTCTAATTTCATTACAAATTAGTATTTCTCAAGTTGTTTCGAATGAACATGTTTCATTTATTATTAATTCATTAATTTATAAAGTGTTATTTTAATTACATGAGAAATTAATATTTTTCATTGAATTTTTAATCTATATTTTAATTAACACAATGTTTAATTAATATTTTATTAATGTTAATTAATATTTTTTATTTATTGTTAATTCATATTTTTCATTTAATATTTAATACATCCATAATATTATACCCAAAAGCATAAATGTTTAAAGTTTTATAAGGATGCGTATTCCCATATTAATTTTTTTCATTAAGTTTTTAATCAATACAATGTTTAATTAATATTTTATTAATGTTAATTGATATTTTTCATTTATTGTTAATTCATATTTTTCTTTTAATATTTAATAAATACATAATATTATACACAAAAAAAATATATAAATGTTTAAAGTTATACGAATGCGTATTCCCAAATTAATATTTTTCATTAAGTTTTTAATCAATGCAATGTTTAATTAATATTTTATTAATGTTAATGTCTTTCATTTATTGTTAATTCATATTTTTCATTTAATATTTAATACATACATTACTTTATACACAAAACCATAAGTATTTAAAGTTTTAGATGAATGCGTGTTCCGTTTTTAACTAGATTTCATTTAAAAGATCACATACTCAACCTTATGGAATCATTTTAATTATAGGTTAATTTAAATTTTCAAACAGTTAAAGCCGAAATGAATGTGATACACTCTTTATTTTGCTAACAAAGTATAGAAAAAAAAATATTTTAGTTTTATTTAAAATAAATCGATGAGAAAAAAAAAAGCCTCTAATTTGATTAAAATAATTATATCTTAAGTTTTCAAAAGATATTGCTCAAAAGACGTTATTTTATTTCAAGTCAAATAATTTTAATTAGATTTAGTACTCATTAAGATTAATTAAGATAACACATGAACCCCAGTTCCTTATCAGCTATGATTCAGAGATTCAATCCTTTCCGGAAAACGCTATCAGATAAGCAGATAAGAATGATTCATCTAGGTTTACACACACACACATATATTGCAACGAATTTAGTATCCTCTCTTTGAGAAAATAATTATTAAATTCTTCATCGATTTGGATTTAACACTTTTTTGATGTTAAGGTATGAAAAATATTATTTTCAATACAGTTTTAAAAATATTTAAAAGCATTTTTCACAAATTATTTAGATCTGAAGATAAAACCTTTAAATGTTAAATTGTTGATTTTAAACATTTATTTTCTCATTGTTTGAAGTATTTTGTTCTTATTTGGCGGTTTTAACCATTCATTTTCTAACTATTTGAAATATTTTGTATTAATTTGATGATTTTATGTTGATACTCCAAACAGTTAGGCCGACGCGCGCGAACACATCTCATTACAAATATTAGTTTAAAAGAGTACCCAAAGTGGGGGTCTTTCTGAAATATCCTAACTACATTGACGCAAGGTTTCCCAAGGTCAAAGGTAAATGACAGACTCCAAACAGTAAAAACCGACGAGCGCGATTAAATATTAGTACGTAAAATTCCATTTTGAAACATTTTTTCATTTAAATTTTAAAGTTATTTTTTAATTATTCTAAAATTTCAACTGCATACTATGCTTCACTAAGTATAACACTCGAAATAATGTATGTGAATGTGTGCATTATGGGAATCATGTGATCTGCCTCCCCGTGGCGATTCCTGGGTAAAAGTTTTGACCCTTGGTCACTTTCAGCTAAAGATCACACCTATCGGCAAAAAAATTACACACACATGCATTCAACATGCACATACATTCAACATGTACATACATACAACACACACATACATACATACACACACACATACATACAACATACACATACATACAACACACACACACACATACATACATACAACACACGCATATACATACACAAACATATGCATATAACACACATACATACATACAATACACGCACATACATACAACACATATATACATACACACACATGCATACAACACACAAACATACATTCACACACATACATGCATACAACACTCACATACATACAACACACACAAAATAATAATAATAATCATTTCAATTAAATTTTCACCAAGGTTCGAAGGAAACCACACATTCCAAACCGTTAGGGCGACGAGTGTGATTCAATGCTAGCACGTAAAATCCCATTTTGAAACATATTTTTTCATTCAAATTTTAAAGTTATTTTTTAACTATTCTAAAATATCAAGTGTATAACATAGTTGACTAAAAATAGCACTCGAAATAATTTTAAAGTTCCTTCATTAAATTAATATTTAAAGTTATTATTCTCAAATTCTAATTACAAGCATGTGTTTTTTATGATAATGGATAGATATAAAAGTGGTGGAAGTCATTTTAAGAAATTCTAAACCAATATTCACACATGATTTGAAGAAAACTATAAACTCCGAACAGTTAGATCGACGAGCGCACGTCAATTTCATTGCAAAAAAATTAAAGTCCCCCTATTTAACATTAATATCTGCTTAAAACTTCAAAAAACGAAAAAATAATTCAATAGTAACAAAATTACTCCTAAAAATTAATTCATTAATTCACCATGAATGAACCCTTCTTAATTAGATCTTCATTGAAATATTAACCCCCGAAAAAAAAATATATTCTTCTTATATGATAAGTCTAAAATAATAATTTCCCCCAAAATATCCGCTTAACTCATCATGTAAGAGTATAGTGGAAAAAAAAAATCAAACTCCTCAAAATTTCTGCTTAAAATCAAAAAAATAAACTCTTAAATTACACCAAACTGAAAAATTTTAAGTCGCCACATTAAAGTTAAAAACCACTCGTACAATAGTACAGAAAAAAACATTCTGTGTACCCAAATACCCGCTTAACCCTTCATCTAAAAACACAGTGAAAAAAAAAAAAAAAAAAAAAAAAAGTCGTTTTATTTCTTATTTTTAATTACCTTTTAAAATGAACAACAGCAAAATTCAATTGAAAAAATTACCACATTAAAACAATCTATCATACTACAGCATGCCGAAATAATTAGTATCTTCATTATTTTAAATTATTATTTGAAATTAATTTTAATGATTCATTTGTTAAATTGAATTAACTTTTACACTTGACTCAAAATAAATTTAAACTGTTGAAAATTTTAAAGTTTAAATTATTAAAAATTTCTTAATAAATCACCACTCGAAAAATAATCCCTCAAACTAGAGTATGTTGAAAAAATTTCACTCATATTTTTTAATTACCTTTTTAAATGAACAACAGCAAAATTCAATCGAAAAACATACCCCACGTACTGTAACACGCCGAAAATTTTAAAGTTCCCACATTAAAATTAAAAAACACCATCGTATTGTAGTATACTTAAAAAAATTATCCCCCTTTTACCCCTCTCTTATAGCATAAAATATTCAAATTTCACGAAAAAAATTTAACTCCCCTTTTAACCCCTTCTCTTACAAGACAACCTTGAGGATTGAGGAGGAGGAGGAATGAGGAGGAGGAGGATTGTGGAGGAGGAGGATTGAGGAGGAGGCTTGAGGAGGAGGATTGAGGAGGAGGATCCCTCCTCCCTCCTCAGCTCCTCAGCTCCACCTCCTGAGGTCGGACTCTCATTTTTCCCCTACTATTGTGAAAACTACAGATATTAAAAGTTTTACAAAAGAGCAAACTAATTTTATTTCTATTTCTCATTTAAGAATGACAATTTTTATTCCTATTTTTTTATATTATTAAAATTTATAAACCATGTGTAGATAAAACACTATTCTACATTTGGCATTTGAAAACTTATAACAAAATTTGACAATTTTGTAAAAGAGTATCAGAGAGGAATTATTGTAAGGAAATACTGGTTGAGAGTCCCTTTTCTAAAAAGTTAGATTTAATTTTATTTGGATTTTGGAATTATTATTATTTTTTATGTATACTTTCAGCTAGCAAAAAATACTTTCTTATGCTATTAGAAGATAAGAAAATTATTTAGTTGCTATGTAATTATTTTTATCCTCAACCAATATTTTCCCTATCAATAATAAACAAATTGTGATATTTTCTTATGATTATACTCTTGTTTTACTATTATTATTATTATTATGATTTCTATAATGAAGTTTCCCCACTAAAAATAATCTTAAGGTTATCAGCAGAAATTTCCCTTTCTTCAGAAATTTTACAGAAATCGGAAGACATTTCGTAGACTTAGCTTTAGCTTAAAAATATCTGCAGAATTTTTAAAGATATTCTTTAAAATATCTGCAAAATGGGCCAATTACCTACGAATTTCCCACAGAATTTTGGGCCAATTCCCTACAGATATTCTATAGAATTTTTTAGTGGGGTTAGTATTAATTATACTCTTATTGAGAAATATTAGGATATAGAGTCTTATCATGCTACTTATTATTATTGTTATTATTATTATTTAAATTTTTCTATATTATTTAATATTAATTTTTGAAGTGGTAATATTTATTATTAGAAATTTGACATATTATTAAAAAATGTTGGAATCCATCAAAAAACATAAGATTAAAACCAAAGATTAAACAAAATTTGAGGATCTTTAATTAAAGAGACTGTATTCACTGGACATTGAAAAAGACTCTTTTATATATTCTTGAAAGACTTTTATCACTGAAGGACTTTATTTAAAAGAAACTACTGATTATGTCAGTGAAATTCTATGAACTCCCATGAAGGAGATTTCTTATTGTTTTTATTATATTTTTAAAATTTCTTGCTTATTAATATTTATAACTTATCTACTTTTATTGCATGTATTATCTCCTATGCACTTACAAATAGTAAGTGATATTGTAACATTATTGTATTTCTTTCAGGGAAATGCTCCTATTTAAATTTAATTCAATTTAATTTTCTCTTAACTATTTTTTTAATCGCAGATTTTTTTATATTGCGTTAATTTTCTTTTCTTCCATCTCTTGGCTTCCTGAGATTGACAGTATTATTCCAAAATTTAACTTTTCTAAATTATTAGATTTCTGTTATCTGAACTTGTAGTTTTATTTAACTATCAATTTCATACAAATTTTTGGGAAGGGGGATAGTATTACAAATTTTAATTTTTTTTCGCCAAAACTAACCTTTATACTATATTGATTTTCTTATAATAATATTCCGTATTTACTTCAACTTATTAAATTGAAATCTTGTTTCTAGGTCTGATCGTTTAATCTTTATGGAAACGATATAAATTCTTAATTCGCCTTAAAAAAACATTTATTCCAGTATGCGTAAATTTAAAAAGATGGCTCTAAATTAAAAATATTCTTAATTAAACTTTATTTCTTAATATTCCAAATAAAACTCATTTTTCTATGTTTTTATCAACCCTTTTTAAGAAAGTCTTATTAAATTTATTTCAAAACCATACCTTTCAAAAATATCATTCTTTTATTTTATCTATTTATTTATTTTCCCTCAGTCAACATTTGATATTATGCATATCAATAAATTCATTTCTTTTCTTTTTCTCCTAAAATTAATCGTCTATAAAAATCGTCTGCCTAAGATATTTAAAATTCTGAGTCGATTATATATTGGTTAAATAATATTTTTTTAAAAATAAAATTGTTGTCTGTCAAATAGTAATTTCGACTCTGGGTATGAGTTATGTTTACATAAAAGAATGATGGTTTGAGACTAAAGAATGTTCTAGAATTTTCTTTTTAGATTTAAAAAGGGAGGAAGCCTCGAGAGGTGGTAAGAAGAAGGATTCTTGGGTTCTCTTTTCCATGAGTACGACTGGATGTAGTAAATGATGGAATATTTTTTGGGATGTTTCGGTAAAAGATCGTCTACAAAAGGAGCTTTTCTCTCTATTATAGCTACAGTTTAATAAAATGAACTTGCAGCAGCCAAGGATTGACTTATTGGATCTTCTACATTTATTTATTTTGTTTTTTTCTCGCTGGCCATGACTTCTGTGCGGAGAAAGGGAAACCTGGCGATGATGTTTCTGTCCTCCCAAGTTTAAAATGTCACACACACACATATATACAGTGTCTCACATAAGTGATGGGACACTTGTGCTTTACAAAAGGAAACTAATCAAATAAATTAAAAAAACATGTACACATTTTTTTGTGGGTGTGTTTCATACTTAAATTTAGTAAAGATTATTACATAACATACATTTTGTCAAAATATTAAAATATTAATTTAATAAAAATACAAATGTTTAGAACGGAGCAAAAAATAGCTCATATAAGTGATGGGACACCATTATAGATGCAACAAAAATCGTCTGAAATAAGCAATAAAAATATTTTTTGGGGTTTTATTTTTACTTAAAAGCAATTGGCAATAATTTATAAAATCGTCTGCAGTATTTCTCTCCAGTTTGTTTTGGAATTTTTGTGTTTTTTAGCTCTGTGTAGCCATGAATGCTAAACGAAAAGAAACTTCGCCTGAAATTCGAAAATTAGTTATTAATTTGCATATTGAACGTGGAAAATATATTAGAAAAACTGCTGAAACAGTTAACTTGAGTCGTTCAACAGTTTTCAATATCATTAAACGATATAAAAAGAATCATATGATTCAGGATAAAAGAAGACCTGGCCGACCATCAAAGCTATCCAATAGAATAAAGCGAATTATCGTTCGAAATATTAAAAAAAAATCCAAGAAATACTGCTTCAAAAGTTGCTGCTGATTTACAAGCATTATATGGAATAATTGTTAATCCTGAGACTATTAGAAGGGTAATTCGATCTGCTGGATATCACGGTAGAGTAGCCAGGAAAAAATTCTTCGTAAGTGAAAAGAATAGAAAATTCCAACTTCGCAAAATCCAACATAAATAAGAATTCTGATTACTGAAATAAAGTTATATTTGCTGATGAGAGTAAATTTAATACATTTGCTTCTGACGGTAGAATCTTGGTGTGGAGAAAACGCAGGGAAGAATTTCGCAAACAGAACTTGGTACCAACAGTAAAACATGGTGGAGGAGGAGTTATGGTATGGGGGTGTATGTCGTCCGCTGGAGTTGGTAATCTTGTTTTTATTGACAGTATAATGGATCAGTACAAGTATATTGCTATTTTAAAGCAAAATTTGAAATCTTCAGCACGAAAATTGAAGCTTCATAACGATTTTAAATTCTACCAGGACAATGACCCCAACCACACTGTCCTGAACGTTAGACTCTGGCTTCTATATAACTGTCCTGAAATAATAAAAACACCACCACAATCTCCAGACTTAAATCCCATAGAGAATATTTGGCAAGAATTGAAATAAAGAATTCGCAAACACACCATTTCTTCAAAACAACAACTAAAATCGGTGCTTCAAGAAGAA
>CAXHSM010000437.1:0-63000 GCA_964019185.1 Maratus speculifer
ACCATTTCAGTGGCCCCGCCCCATCAACGAAATCGAAGTTTTATAACTGCATTCGTTTGTGCTTCGTTTGTGCTGGTTTGTGCCGCAAAAAGTTTCGTTTGTGCCGCTTCCGTTCACTCGTTATAACGAATTTTTGTAGTTCAAGGTTACGTAAAGAAAATCAATTATAAAAACCATAAATAAAAACGTATCAAGAAATGAAATATGTATTTCTTTAGTTTCATGTAAATGTCGGTTTGTGCCGCAAAAAATTTTGTTTGTGCCACTTTCGTTCCCTCGATATAACGAATTTTGCACATTTTCAACAGTGGGCGACCATTTCAGTGGCCCCGCCCCATCAACGAAATCGAAATTTTATAACTTCATTCGTTTGTGCTGGTTTGTGCCGCAAAAAGTTTCGTTTGTGCCACTTTCGTTCACTCGTTATAACGAATTTTTGTAGTTCAAGGTTACGTAACGAAAATCAATTTTAAAAGCTGTAAATTAAAACATGTGACGGAATGAAGTCCTTATTTCTTTAGTACACTGTAAATTTCGGTTTGAAACCTAAAAAATACGCTTGTGGCATTTTCATGCCTTCGATATAAGGAATTTTCTTCGTTTCAACAGAGAGCGACCAGTTCTAAATAAAAATTTAAAATGTGAGATACGATTGACTGAATTTATTTTTCTGCGTTTTATTATATAAATTTTCAATCTGATAAAAGGTGTTACTCGTTTTTAAGGATATTTTGAATGAGAATATAACTATGTAAGTTTTATCTCCAATCTTTTTTATAGTTAAGTTACCTTGGCCTCATCAATTGCTCCGCTTTTGTATTTCCGCTTTTGTAGTTTGTGTCACTTTTTTCCCAATAACTTTTTTCTGGTCACTTTTTTTTCCGTTTACCGAAATGAATAATGGCTTAGTATTTCTACACGGTGTTTCAGTTGAACACGAAATGAGAAATCGTGTAAAAAATAAGTGATTATTGTTAAAACTGCACTTTTTTCTCTTAATAAATATTTCATCTTTAATAACGTAGAAATTTCATGACAGAATAAGTTATGAAAAATATTTAAGACAATTTTTAGTTTAAAAATATTTTGTTTAGGTGTTGGAATTGCTTGATATATATATATATGCAACAAGTAAAATACCTATTGATCATCATGTTATTAAAATTAAATATTAGTTTTCTGTTTTGAAAATTTAATTTTCTTGAAATTTATAATATACAGTCGAGTCTCTCTATAACGAAACTCCATCCAACGAATTTCTCTATTTAACTAATTTTTTATAGGAACGGTTAATTTTTTTCATGATTACATTAAAAATAATCTCCATATAGCGAAATATATATCTCTATTTAACGAATTTTTTCGAAAATATTCTATCATAAGTTCAGAAAACACTTCAGCATATTATTTGAATAATTTTTTTCGCTGATTTCTGGTTTATTTTTCATAGCTACATAGCTACATTCCTCTACCTTTTCCTTCATGTCGAAATAAAGGCATTCAACTCCCCCCCCCCCCCCCCCCGCCAAGAAAAACATAATTTTGCATGGTTACACTTGACTTTGTTTTAGCCAAGATTAGCATGCGTTCTTGGAAAAGATTGAAACATTTGCTTGCTAATGGGGCGATTTGCAACTATCACAAAGCATACTAAAAGATAAAAATATTCCATTATTGTCTTTAAAATTGTGTTTGCTTCTTGGTTTGGATAGTAAGGCAGGAATACTGGGGGATTGGAAAAAGAAGTCGTTTTTCTGCAGGTTTTCATCTACCTAAATTAACTCTCATTACTTTAAAAGTTTAGCGAGGATGTTTGTTGTTTGTGGCGACTCCGAGCATTTTTTTGTTGTGAGAGATCACTTGAATTAAGAATTGTTACTAAATGTCATCTTTGTTGGTGTTATCTTCTACGGCATTTGGATAAAATCGCTTCTAGTTTAAACACAAATAAAATTTTGAAAACAATCAATAAGACACTGGGGAAAAAAAGGAAGTGGCGAAAATGTTTCAGATTCTGAAAAGAAATCTGTTAAATATTTCAAAAACTTAATAAAACACCTCAAAAACAATTCTGTTTCAAAATTTAAACATAAATGAAAAATTTTTGCCGTTCTCTGTTCAACGAATTTTTCTATATAACGAATTTTTTGTCTGGACGATGGATTTTGTTATATTAGAGACTCGACTGCATATGTATATTTGATATTGATAAGAGTGTAAAAAAGAGAAATAATTAAAAAAAAATTAAATATCTACGCTTTTGAGAAAAATATGTCAACATCTGACGCTCATAAACTAAACGCTCATTTATTTAGACGCTTTATGTATAATTGATAAGCGAATGATACATAAAAACTGAAGGTGATAAATAATTCGTAAATTATTTTTTACTAGTTTTTTTTTTTTTGAATTACATTTAACTCACTTCAATGTTTTAATAATTTGTTATATCGATCCTTTTTTTTTCTATATTTAATACGTTAATAAACAAAAACTAAATGTGTTAAATAATTTTAAAATTTTAATAATGCTTCAATATTTTTAGTATTTATATCAAACTTTTTTTTATTCAGGTGGTATTTTTTAATTTCCCGTAGTTGTGGAGAGGATTTTCACTAAAACACCATAAATTAACATTAAATTAAAAGGGAAATTTTGTAGAAACTTTTCTGTGCGACCATTTCTTCAATGAAACTAAATATATTTTCATAGACTCAATATTAATTTTACCTCATTTCCGAAGTTATCCCATTTGAACTCCCTCCATGAGCGACCAATTTCTTTTAAGAAAATGAAACGAATTCCTTTTACTCCTTGTCGCTTGAAGAAGGTTTTATTAGAAAATTAATTATGGGAAACATATTATTCATCAAACTTCTAGATTAAGTTTATTTATTTATTTATTTTTTAATTGCGATAACTTTTAAGTGTTTAATTCTCTTTGTGCTTTTTTAGCTTTATACTTAAATCTGATGACGAATTAAGAAGGACGCTTAATAAATTCCTCTGCCCTATTCTGCCAGAAAATTCTCAAAGAAATATATAAAGTATAATGAAATCGTCATTATTTGTTTCCATTAAAAAAAAAATACATTTTTTTAATTGAACTTTGAAAAGACAGGAAATAAAAGTTATAAAAGATAAAATCATAAAATCTAAGTATTCAAAGTTAATGTATTTATTTTTTAAACTCTGCAGAAATTAACCTATAATTTTTCTTTTGATATTTAACCTTTCAATTTTTTTCCTAATTTGAAAAATAAATTTTAGTAACATTATTTGTTGCCTTTTTCAACAACTATAATCTGCTTGTAAAATGACCTTCATTAAGCGATCACCTCTGCAGTGACTAATTTTTATTGAAATGAAAATGGTTGCTTTAGGAATGTTTTACTGTACTCTGCTATCTGTTTGTTCGTGTGGTAGTATTATTGATTGTGCAATATTTCAATTTATATAAATGTATCACTCATTGAAATATTGTAGTAAAAAAATTTAAATTATTTATCTAGATAATTTAATTAAGGTTATAATGTAGAATCAACTTTCGTTAATTCGAAATCGGATAATTCGAATCTTCGCTTAATTCGAACTAAAAAGGAAGTCTCGAAATTTTCAATGCCAGAACAACGTTAAAAATTTTCTTTAATTCAAACTCATTTTCTCTTGTCTTCGTTTAATTCGAACTAACGAGAATTCCAGTTTTCCATTTCTCGTTTCTTTCTCACGGATTTCAGATCATTTGAATAAATTTCTTTCTTTGATTTTTGTGAAAATTTTTCCGAACGTGTATACATATAATCCAATGCATTTGATATCCTTTTCTTAGTGCCTCGTCTGTCTTATGAATTACGCTTTAAATTTTTTTTCCATTGCGTTTGTTTATCATCTTTTAATTAGTTTATGTATTTATACATTCTAACTTAATATTAAGTCATATTCTAATGATAATAGACGAAATAAATTTAAAAAAAACACTATAATATTAATTTCTTTGTAATAGTACCATATTAAGCATGTTTTCAGTTCATTTTTTCCATAAATCGAACTTCGGATAATTCGAACATTTCTTGCGGTCCCGACGAGTTCGAATTAACGAGAGCCGAGTGTATATTTAAAAAAATCGGACACAATGTATGTGTAATACATTTTTTCCCTAAATCAAATGATTAAAATAGCTGAATCATAAAAACTTTAGCTCATAAAAAGTATTAAGGAAAAATAAAATAATATTAATATCTATTAAATCAAAATTGCTTTGAGTTGTATTTTATTCTATAAAATATTCCTCTTCATTTTTTTAAGGTACCTTTCGCTTGCTATAAAATTAATTTCGTTTCAGAGTGATTCATATTTTCAAAAATGATAAATATGAATAAACAAAACAAGCAAACAAACAGAAAGTGGGTTTGCGAGGGAGTTGAGAAAAAATCCAAATATTTCAGAACGTGAGAGTAATTTTTTTTATTTTGAAATCAACTGGATTTCAAAATATTAAGTTAATAGCAATTAGGATGTCAGCGATTTTAATCAGTAGATTTAAATCAGGGATTAAATCGAGATTTAAAACAATCGATTTTTTAATAAAAAATTATTGCTTAAAATAAAAAAATTAAAAGGTTTAAAAGGACATAAAAGTATTAAAATCTAAGATTAATTTGGAAATTTTCTACAGATATTTTGGCTTATGACTAAATGGAAAAAAAAATACTTTATAAACTTACCTTTAAACTTAATTCCTGAGAGTCGTGACACGCGGGCACGTGTCTACCTCAGCTGATGACGAGCTGTATTGTTTTAGTTCGAAATGCGTCTTCATTGCTTTTTATTTTATGGTGATTTTTACAAAGCCTATTATTTTAGTTATTAATTATCACTAGTGTATTCGGTATTCTTTCGCGTAAGATCTTTAAGAAGATACAATTAAAATTAACTTTTGAATCGAATTTTTCGAAGAGATAGCACTGGATAAAAGAAAAAATGTTCGTCACGTGACAAAAATCACTAATAAACCAAAAAGTAATTTAACTATGATCAGGGCCGGTTTAAGCAATTCTGGGGCCCGGAGCCACCGGGAATTTTGCTGGAAATCTTAAGCCCCCGCTATTGGAAATCTTAAGCCTCCTACCACGATACTGAATGTCACCCCCTCCTCAAATACACACACACATTTGTTTTGTTTTTTTAACATTAAAATACAAATCTTAGATTTTGAATATGTATAATGTTAATAATTTTTCTTCTTTGTTATCTTTAAATTCTCCTTTTTTCTGCAACCTTTTGACAAAATTTGCGCTTTTCCTGTGATCTTTTTCCGAAATTTGCGTTTTTCCTGCCACTCTTTGACGAAATTCGCGTTTTTTAAGCGATTCTCTGCCAAAATTCATGTTTTTCAGCGATTCTTTGACGAAATTCGCATTTTTTTTCAAGCGATCCTCTGTAGAAATTTACACTTTTTCCGCGTCTCTTAGACAAACTTCGCTCTTTTCCGCGATCTTTTGATTAAATTTGTGCTAATCTCGCGATCTTTTCAAGAAATTCGCGCTTTTCCTGCCATCCTTTGACGAAATTCGTGTTTTTTGCGGATTTCTGTCAAAATTCGCGTTTTATCGGCAATTGGCCGGCGTGTAGTTCTGATCCGGACCCAATCGAAAAATTTGTAACATCATATGTCGTAATGTTTATGCAAATTTTTTCAATAATTTTATTTTAATGAGGTTCGAGCTGCTGTTAGGCATGTTTGGTACAAAATAGACCCCCAAGTGAGGCAGCATTTAGTTTTTTCGATGAAAAGTCACATTCTTGCACTAACTGCAAACAATGAGCGTGCAACTTGATTTTAATTTGTTGTAGTTATTTTTGTGTAAATACACAAATTGTCTATACTTTTGCCACAATGTTAATCTTATTTTTTTGTCATTATATTTTATGTAAAAGGTAAAATTTAAAATTTATTGTGTGTGAATAAAGGATAAGTCACAAGTAATATGTGACAGAGGAATTACAAACATTCGGTACATACTTTTGAAAATAGAAGAGTAATCGATCATTGTCTAAACTTTTGCTGAGCACTGTATTAATGTTCAAATTACTATGATGCAAAAGCGAAAGTAACTATGAATGTGTGATTTTTTATTTCTATTTCACTTTGAATTGTAAAATTCATTCTGGAACTCTGATTCCTATTATATATATCTTATATATTATTATAATTAATATATAATCGGTTAGCTATATGTTTAACATTAGCAAATGTTTTAATTTTTATTTGTGAAGTTTATTGCTGCATTGCGCATTTTTATAGTATATTATATTTGGATTTCTACTTTGTAGTCATTCTGCTTTCTTTGATTCATTAGATAAACAGTTAAACAACAAGTTGGAAATTGCACGTGAATCGTAGCAAATGAGGTGCGTTCGTACGATAACGAAGTTTTAAAATACCCAGATCTTGCTGATATAGTAGAGCGTACTTTGGATGGTAAACGGAAAAAAAGTGACCGGAAAAAAAAGTATCGGAAAAAAAGTGACATAAACTACAAAAGCGGAAAAAAGTGACACGGAAAAAAGTGACAAGGAAAAAAAGTTACCGGAAAAAAAGTGACAAGGAATTGATTTTGGGGATTTATTATTGATTTTGGGGATTCATTGGTTAAGTATGAAAGGGGGGATCGGGGGGCTCATAGTTTAGGTAAATGGGTTTTTCATGCTGAATTAACTGTTTTGGTGCAATTTTTGGATATACGTTCATCCTGAAAAGACGCTTGCCTGATTAGTTTTGGGAAGGGATGATTACCCCTCCCCCCCATCCGTCCTCAATTATATGAGTGGGTTTTTATGCAGAATTATCCAACATGCGTCAAGTTTGCATATAGGTTCTTTTCGATAAGGCTTATATATATTATATATGCCTGAAGAGATTTAGGGGTTTTCATGGTTAAGTATAGAGGGGTAACGGGGGATAAGCTTTCTTAAATTAAATTAATGGCTTTTTACGCATAATTATCCGATTTGCTTAAAATTTTTGACATAAGTGACATTATGATAAGACGTATCTTAGATTAGTTATGGGGTTCTTCTGCTTATTATAAAGGGGGGGGAACGAGCAATTCTCCCCCTCAAACTAGATAAATATGTTTTTATGCAGAATTATCACATGTATTTCAATTTTAAATATAATATCTTTATGGTAAGGTGAATTCCGGAATAGTTTTAAGGATTTAATGGCTAAGTATAAAGGGGAGATGGAGGAAACCCTTCTTAAATTAAATAAATGGCTTTTTATGCAGAATTATCCGATTTGCTTCGAATTTTGGACATGGGTTCATTATGATAAGACGTATTTCTGATTAGTTATGGGGTTCTATAGGTAATTAAAAAGGAGGGCGGGTGATTACTATACCCACCTTAAATTAGATTTAAAAAAATTATGCACACTTATCCGATGTATTTCAAATTTTGGATGTAGGATCTTTCTCATAAAGTGAATTCCTGAATAGTTTTATGGGTTTAATGGCTATGTATAGAGGGGGAACGGGGGATAAACCCCCTTAAATTAAATAAATGGCTTTGTACGCAGAATCACCCGATTTGCTTCAAATTTTGGATGTATATTCATTATAAGAAGGCGAATCTCTGATTAATTATGGGGTTCTTTTTATAATTAAATAGGGGAAGAGGGCGATTAATCCTCCACTCTTTAAATGAAAAAAATTGTTTTTTTTCTTTCACAACTATTCAACGTATTTCAAATTTTGGATATAGGTTCTTCCTGATAAAGTGAATCCCTGAATAGTTTTAAGGGTTTAATGGCTAACTATAGAGCGATGAACGGGGGATAACTCACAATTAATCAGGACTTCGCCTTATCATAATGAACGCCCAATCAAAATTTGAATCAAATCAGATAATTCTGCGTAAAAAGCCATTTATTAATTTAAGGGGTGGTATCATCCGTTCCCCCAGTATTTATTTAATCCTTAAACCTTTAAAATTATTCCGGGATTCACTTTATGAGAAAGAACATATATCCAAAATATGAAATATATCGGATAAGTGAGCATAAAAAAAAATTTATCTAATTTAAGGGGGGGGGGTGATAATCACCCGCCCCAATTTTTAATTGGCAAAATAACCCCATATGTACCGTAATTTCGGGTGTATAAGCCGCGGCTCAAACAATTCTTTTTCGACCCAGAATTTTTTTAAAAATGAATGTTACTACTTAGATCGCCGTAAATATTAGTGCTTATTCATTAAATAAGATTTCTGGGTCCAAAAAGAATTGTTTGAGCCGCGGCTTATACACCCGAAATTACGGTAATCATGGATACGCCTTATCATAATGGTTCTATAATCCAAAATTGAAGCAAATCTGATAATTCTGCGTAAAAAGTAATTTAATTTAAGGTGGGCTATATTGTATTCCCCTTCTATACTTAGATATTAAATCCTTAAAACTATTCAGAGATCCACCTTATCAGAAAGAATCTATATTTAAAATTTGAAATACATGGGATAATTCTGCATAAAAACCTATTTTTCTAGTTTAAGGGGGATATAATTGCTCGCCCCCCTTTATAATAAGCAGAAGAACCCATAACTAATCAGAGATACGTCTTATCATAATGAACCTATGTCCAAAATTCTAAGCAAATCGGATAATTATGCGTAAAAAGTTATTAATTTAATTTTAGAAAGGTTATCCCCCGTTCCCTCTCTATACTTAACCATTAGAACTCCTAAATCTCTCCAGGCATTATATACTATATATAAGCCTTATCGAAAAGAACCTATATGCAAAAATTTGACACACGTTGGACAATTCTGCATAAAAACCCATTCATCTAATTGAGGACGGATGGGGGGGGGGGGCAATCGTACCTTCCCAAAACTAACAGGCAAGCGTCTTTTCAGGATGAACGTATATCCAAAAATTGAACCAAAACAGTTAATTCAGCATGAAAAACCCGTTTACTTAAACTATGAACCCCCCTCCCCGATCCCCCTTTCCTACTTAAGCAATGAATCCCAAAAATCAATTCTTTGTCACTCTTTTTTCGGTAACTTTTTTTCCTTGACACTTTTTTTCCGCGTCACTTTTTTCCGTGTCACTTTTTTCCGCTTTTGAAGTTTATGTCACTTTTTTTCCAATAACTTTTTTTCCGATCACTTTTTTTTCTAGATTCACTTTGGATACAGTATAGTGGTCGAAATCTTTGTGTTCCTGTAAATATGCAGGGAGTAATTTTTATTATACTTCATTAACGCATACCTTATTCATAAAATATGAAGTAGTTTAGTATAATTAAAGCATGCACCAAACAATGTTTCCACGTATAACATTATTTAGTGGAATGCATTTGTGTGGCCCTGTAATTTAATAATAAATATTCTTTGCATCACAGATTGTACAAAATGTATATTTCAGTATATACTTCATAGATTCATGTCAATTCTATTATGTTCAAATGAGTGTAACCCCATTAAAATGCATTTGAAACCTTTTTCCCATTGATTGTAATGTAACGGAATCCTTTTGATTGTCCCTGCAATTGACCGATCCATCCGATTTTCATAACATTTGAAATGTCTCGACAAAATTATGTAATAAATGTACGTTTTAAATTTCAAACGATTAAAAAGCATTTGAAACTTTTTTTCCCATTGATTGTAATGTAACGGAATGCTTTTGATTGTCCCTGTAATTGATATATCCATCCGATTTTCATAAAATTTGAAACGACTCCACCATTTGTAATAAACAGGGTTGGCACGATTGGTTTTAACCAATAACCAATAAACCAATTGGTTTTAACCGTGGTTTAAACCAATTGGTTTTAACCGTGGTTTAAACCAAATGATTTTTTTGAATCTAGGAAAAAAGTGACCGAAAAAAAAGTTATCGGAAAAAAGTGATATAAACTACAAAAGCGAAAAAAGTGACACGGAAAAAAGTGACGCGGAAAAAAGTTACCGGAAAAAAGTGACAAAGAATTGATTTTGGGGATTCATTGCTTAAGTATGAAAAGGGGATCGGGAAGGGGGGCTCATAGTTTAGGTAAATGGGTTTTTCATGCTAAATTAACTGTTTTGGTGTAATTTTTGGATATACGTTCATCCTGAAAATACGCTTGCCTGATTAGTTTTGGGAAGGTACGATTACTCCCCCTCCCATCCGTCCTCAATTAGATGAATGGGTTTTTATACAGAATTGTCCAACGTGTGTCAAATTTGCATATAGGTTCTTTTCGATAAGTCTTATACATAGTATAAAATGCCTGAAGAGATTTTAGGAGTTTAAAGGTTAAGTATAGAGGGGGATCGGGGGATAACCTTTCTTAAATTAAATTAATGGTTTTTTACGCATAATTATCCGATTTGCTTAGAATTTTGGACATAGGTTCATTATCATAAGACGTATCTCTGATTAGTTATGGGGTTCTTCTGCTTATTATAAGGGGGGGCGAGCAATTATATCCCCCTTAAACTAGAAAAATAGGTTTTTATGCAGAATTATCCCATGTATTTCAAATTTTAAATATAGGTTCTTTATGATAAGGTGGATCTCTGAATAGTTTTAAGGATTTAATATCTAAGTATACAATGGGAATAGAATATAAACCCACCTTAAATTAAATTACTTTTTACGTTTTGGATTATAGAACCATTATGATAAGGCGTATCCCTGATTACATATGGGGTTATTTTGCCAATTAAAAATTGGGGCGGGTGATTATTCCCCCTCTTAAATTAGATAAATTGTTTTTATGCTCACTTATCCGATATATTTCATATTTTGGATATATGTTCTTTCTCTTAAAGTGAATCCCGGAATAATTTTAAAGGTTTAATGGCTAAGTAAGCACTGGGGGGAATGGATGATACCCCCCCCCCTTAAATTAATAAATGGCTTTTTACGCAGAATTATCTGATTTGATTCAAATTTTGATTGTGCGTTCATTATGATAAGGCGAAGTCCTGATTAATTGTGAGTTATCCCCCGTTCATCGCTCTATAGTTAGCCATTAAACCCTTAAAACTATTCAGGGATTCACTTTATCAGGAAGAACCTATATCCAAAATTTGAAATACGTTGAATAGTTGTGAAAGAAAAAAAACTATTTTATTTAAAGAGTGGAGGATTAATCGCCCGCTTCCCCTATTTAATTATCAAAAGAACCCCATAATTAAATCCTAAGAAATTTGTAAATTCCAAATATACCCCTCCCCACCTCATCCACATAACTTTACTTATCTATTTCACAGAAGTTACAATTAAAAGCATCCCTTTTTCCTGTCTGCTAAAGAGGCGCTTATTTTACTTTGCGGTAATTAACTGATGTATTTTACTAAAGTCGAATTTTTAAAAGAAATTGAAGAAAAGTAGAAATATTTTGATATCAATACATTTTAATTTTTCAATACAATATAATTTGATTGCGAATATAATAATTCCCGTGAGCGGTTTTTGTGAGGAAAAAGTTGTGATGTACTTAAATAATCATGTGCATTAACATTTACATGTCGCGAACTTCTAAATTTGCCTTTATAAAAATGGAAACATATTCAAAATAATAAATTCAGTTTTAAATTTTAATCAATCGTTGTATCTATTTCGTAAAATAATAATTTTAACATATAATACGTCTAAATAATACGTGCTTATGCTTATACTGTACCTAAATGATTCGCGATTTCCGTCTTTTTGTCGCATTTATGGTGTATTTCTTCTTAATGAATAGTAAATCAATACTAATAAAAAGAATTTTCAATCTGTCTGTATACCTTATCTGTTTACGTCAGCAAGCGAAATCTACTGCACAGACAAAGTGGAATATGTGATCAGACTAGTCAAACATGTCTTCTAGAGAACCGGAGGCTCAGCGATTTAATTTTTTAAGAGTTGGGGTTGTTTAAACTGTTTTGCCCTTAATTGATAATAACTTGCAACCTATGGTCCGACAATCTTCGCTCTGGGGACACTTCTCTATAAAATTATTCGATCACTTCTCCATACCAGTTAAAACTCTGGCATCCTGGAATCTGCCAAAGGGTTCCTTCAAGTTTTAGTGCCGTAAATAAACACAGTACACAATGCACATAAAAGTAACAAAAGCGAAACATTATGTGCCACAAACTGATAGTTATAAAATTTCGATTTCGTTGATGGGGCGGGGCCACTGAAATGGTCGCCCTCTGTTGAAAATGTGCAAAATTCGTTATATCGAGGGAACGACAGTGGCACAAACAAAATTTTTTGCGGCACAAACCGACATTTACATGAAACTAAAGAAATACATATTTCATTTCTTGATACGTTTCTATTTATGGTTTTTATAATTGATTTTCTTTACGTAACCTTGAACTACAAAAATTCGTTATAACGAGTGAACGGAAGTGGCACGAACGAAACTTTTTGCGGCACAAATCAGCACAAACCTAGCACAAACGAATGCAGTTATAAAATTTCGATTTCGTTTATGGGGCGGGGCCACTGAAATGGTCGCCCTCTGTTGAAAATGTGCAAAATTCGTTATATCGAGGGAACGACAGTGGCACAAACGAAATTTTTTGCGGCACAAACCGACATTTACATGAAACTAAAGAAATACATATTTCATTTCTTGATACGTTTCTATTTATGGTTTTTATAATTGATTTTCTTTACGTAACCTTGAACTACAAAAATTCGTTATAACGAGTTAACGGAAGCGGCACAAACGAAACTTTTTGCGGCACAAATCAGCACAAACGTAGCACAAACGAATGCAGTTATAAAATTTTGATTTCGTTGATGGGGCGGGGCCACTGAAATGGTCGCCCTCTTTTGAAAATGTGCAAAATTCGTTATATCGAGGGAACGACAGTGGCACAAACAAAATTTTTTGCGGCACAAACCGACATTTACATGAAACTAAAGAAATACATATTTCATTTCTTGATACGTTTCTATTTATGGTTTTTATAATTGATTTTCTTTACGTGACCTTGAACTACAAAAATTCGTTATAACGAGTGAACGGAAGTGGCACAAACGACACTTTTTGCGGCACAAACCAGCACAAACGTAGCACAAACGAATGCAGTAATAAATATATGATTCCGTTGAAAAATGGTCTAGACTGAGAGCAAAGCTGACACATATAGGCAGTGGCAAGAATTCATTTCTCTTCTTCTAACCATAAACAGGGATGAGATTGACAAAAAAGTAAAAAATCTGGAATCTGCACGAACGACATATAGCAATAATGTTTATGAATTTCCAGCGGAAAAAATATTATAATTGCTATTGAAATTTTTATATTACATACAATTTAGCTTTAAGCAAATTAAAAAGAAACTTAGGTAGAATTAGGCAGAAATTATTTACTTACTGCAGTGAAAAGTCTATTTTACCAAGATACAGAACACTAATAAAACAAGTGACATGAATTATTTCTTAAAAAATTGAAAAGTCTGAAGAATCTCATCCCTGCATAAAATAAAGCTAACAATGCACTAAATTATTTGAAAACTATTTCAAATTATTGATTTTTCAAGATTTTTAAAATAATTTTCTAGCACAACTCTTTAAAAACAAATTAAAATACTTACTCTATTAGACTTATTTTAAAAAAACAGGGCTGCCACAGTGAAGCAATTTTCTAAATTTTGCTTATGTTCTTGATTTTTTTTTTTTTTTTTGAACAGTAATAATATACAATTATTTTTAAATAGTGGTAACTGAAAAAAAAAAAAATAGTTGTCAATGTCTGCCCATCATTAGCTGAAATAAAAAGTCACATATACAATAAAAAAGCAACACAATTCAGTTGGTTTGCAATATACTCTTCATTTATTGAAAGTACAAATTATATATATTAAAAGGCATATATGACTAATGTTCAATAACAATACATTTTACAAAGTTTTCTGCAGACAGTGTTCGGAGGCTGCTAAACATTGCCAGTTCTTTGGGGAAAGGAAGTAGTCACTTTACTTATCAATACATTTAATGCATCAAAATCCGCAATCTTGGTATACTTTGTATGAAGGTAACAATAAAATGGGAATTGCTCCAAACATCAGATTAATCTTTCCACCTGTTTTGATAATGAAAGAATGAAATTTTTCAGAGATAAAATTGATACTAGTGCAAACACAAGATAATTAATTACACTGAAGTATGCAAAAACATAATAAACAAAATAATGAAATTGAAACTGTCTTACTTCTTTTTCTACTGCTCGAACAAAGAAAAAAAACAACTTATTTTGGCATAATATAAATTTCAGGTTTTATGAGCTTAATAATGTAAAATTTTTCAATTAGTATGCGTTCTGCAAATCTGACAGAAATTTAAAAAAAATGTTTGAAATCTGATTTTGCACTCTTAGAAAAAGGAGAAATTTATACTGTGAAAATTAACTTCTGGTATAATTAGAAATAATTTTGGAGAGGAGGGAGGGATTTAGGTATTAAAATTATTTTTACTACAAAGCATGGATGCAACTTTGAAATTTGGCTAAGACTGAAATTATTCTGAATCCTCCCACCTACCCCCCAATGAATGCACACACATACACTTGCTTCGATGCATCACTTAAACAAAATTCAACATGTTGAAAATTATATGCGGTAAAATACAATTATGTTGAAAAAAAATTTTTTTTTAAGTGCATTTGAAACATTCATAGCCATGTCAACACTATTTGAAAAGTTTAATTTGGACAGGGTAAAGCTAAAAACAATAAAGTTGACAGCTATGACTCATAAAATCAAGGGGAATTCTGAGTAGAAATTTTTCGTATGAAAGTCACAGCAAATTTTCTGAAAGGTTACAATCAGACTTGAACAAAACCAAAAACTTCCTGTGCACGTAATTTTCAGTCAAAAACTTTCTGCAAATTAATTTAATGTTGGATGTAATTCGCGTTTTTTCTGTGATTAATGGTCGTAATTCATGTTTTTTATGCGATTTATGAATGTAATTTGCGTTTTTGAGTGATTTAGGAACATAATTCGCATTTTTTATGCAATTCATGAACGTAATTCACATTTGTTATGTGATTTATGGACATAATTTGTTATTTTCATGTGATTCACAGATGCAATTTGCATTTTTGAGCTTTCTGCCAACTAAATTTTTTGTGCGGTAATTTGCCTTTTTTACACGATTCTTAGTTCAAATGCATATTTTTTTATGCCATTCTGTCGAAATGCATGTTTTTTATGCCATTCTTTGTCGAAATGCATGTTTTTTACGCGATTCTTTGTCGAAATTCACGACTTTTTCGAGGTCTCTTGACAACATTATTGTTAACAGTAAAAAATTCGTTCATAAAATATAGGGAATATTTTATTTTTTGGCACTAAAAAAGTTATAAAATAAAAATTGTTTCTTAAAATTTTCTGCGTACGGCATGTGTCTATATTATACAACTCTGGTTACAGTTTAGGAAAGGGGGTGGATACCTACCCGTCACTAACTATATGCTTTTTTTTCTATAATCTTTTAACGAAATTTGCAATCTTTTGACAAAATGTGCCACTTTTTTGTGAGTTGTCAAAATTTGTGTCCTTTTCGTGATCGATTTCGAAATTTGCATCTTTTACACAATCTTTTGATGGATTTTTTTTTAACTAAATTTGACGAGTTTTTTTCACAATCTTTCTCTGAAATTTGGGGGTTTTTTCTATGATTTTTTGACGAAATTTGCATATTTTAAAGGATTTTTTAAGAAAATCTAATTTTTCTGCTATTTTTTGACGAAATTCTCTGCGATCATTTAATGAAAATCACATTTGCAAATTTCTCCGATCAGGCACAGAAAAATCGCGAGTTTTGTCGATCAGGCATAGAAAAATCGTGAATATTGTCGGTCTTACGCAAAAAATCGCACATTTCGTTGATCAGGCAAGAGAAAATAGTCAATTTTCTAGATGATACTCGAAAAAATTGCAAATTAAATTCATCGGTTGAAAAAAAAATTGAATGTTTTCTCGGTTTATCGCATGAAAAAAAAAAAAAAAAAAAAAAAAACGCGAATATCGTTGATCAGGTACGGACGAAAAAATTGCAAATTTCGTTGATAAGGCATGGGGAAATCGCGAATCTATCGATGATGCGAGGAAAAAATGAAAATTTAGTTAATAGGCTGCGAAATAATCGTGAATTTTATCAATTTATCCTGAGAAAAAAAATCGAGAGTTTCATCTTCCCGCATAAAAAAATGCAGATTTCGTCAGTTAGTACAAATATCGCGAATTTCGCTGATCTGGTGCGAAAATGCCTATTTCTTGAATTAAAGGTGGGAAAAGTGTGCATTTCATCGATCAGACAGCGAAAAATTGTGCATGTTATAGATCGGATTCCGAAAAATAGCAAATTTCGTTGATCGGAGACGGGAATATTGCGAATTTTGTTGATCACTCGCATAAAAATTGCTAATTACGTCGATTAGGTTCTAATAAAATCTCAAATTTCCTCCACTGGGAGAAGAAAAATCGCTAATTTCCTCGATCAGCTGTGGATAATCGCGAAATTTGTCGATCAAGCGAGAAAAATCACAAATTTCGTCGAATGGCTTTGTAAAAATGATGATTTTTGAATTTCATCGATCGTATGCGTAAAAATTGCGAATTTCATTGGTCAAGCGCGGGACATTTATGAATTTTGTTGATTAGGCTCAAAAAAATTCGATCGGCTTCGTAAAAATTGTGAGTTTTGTCGATCAGGCTCGAAAAAAATACGAATTTTGCCGATTATGCGAAAAAAAGTTGCCTATTTCATCGATCAGTTTCGTTAAAATCGTGAATTTCGTCGATCAGGCGAAGAAAATAGCTAATTTAGTCGAACGGCTTCAGAAAAATAGTGTTTTTGTCAATCGCGAATCTTGTTGATCATGTGCGAAAAAAAAATTGCAAATTTCGTTGATCATGTGAGGAAAAATCACCAATTTCGTCAATCAGCTTTGTAAAAATAGCGAATTTTGTTGATTAAGTGCGAAAAACTCCTGCATTTTCTCAATCGGTTTCATAAGAATTATGAATCTTGTTGATCAGGCGAGAAAATGATGCAAATTTTCTCATTCAGCTTCATAAAAATTGCAAATTTTGTCGATTGGTTTTGTAAAATGTGCAAATTTGGTGGATCAGGCGTGGAAGAATTACAAATTTCGTTAATCGGGCACAGAAAATCGGGAATTTTGTTCTTCAGGTACGAAAATTCTTGTTGATCGGCTCCTTATCTCTCTTTCGTTCATAAAGTTCACATTTTTTTTCGGTACCAGCAATTTATGCTTATTTTTTAGCACTTGTAATAAAGCAAAATTAAAACTCTTGAAAAAAGTCAAAAGAATATTTTTACATCTTGAAAATAAAACTTGAAACATCTGTTATATATAAACTAAAATCTGCTGATATATCCTCACCAACCATGTGAATTAAATTTTTTGACTGGGTAAGCAAACTTAAAGGGGTAACACCCCCCCCCTGCCATTCCCCCGTAAAATCATATTTTTTATCTGATTATAGGCCACAGATCATGATGTGGCCCTTGACCACTCATGTTTCTAAGTGGCCCCTCACTTGAAAAGGTTGTGCACCCCTAGTTTACGCAATTAATTTTTAAATTTCATTTCCAATTGCATATAATGCATATCTGTTCATAAAATAAATGTTTTTGGATATTATATACCGACATGGGTGCAAGTTTGAAATTTTGCCAAGACTGAAAATATTTTGACACCCCCACCTCCCCCATTAAGTGAGAACATAAGCACGTAACTCGTGTTTTTCCCATGACCATATGATGAAATTAGTTTCTTCCCTCGATCTTTCGATAAAATTTTCGACTTTTCTACAATATTTTGCCAAAATTTGTGATTTTTCTACAATTTTAAACTGAAACTTGCAATTTTCCACCGAAATTTGCAATTTTTCTACAGTTTTCAGCAGAAATCTGCGATTTTTCGATGAAATCCAAGTATTTTATACAATCTTTTGATGAAATTCACGTCTTTTTCGTGATCGTTGTACAGAAATTGCATCTTTTTTGCGATCCCTTCGACAAAAATTGCGTTTTCTCTGCTATCATGTGATGAAAATCGTGGGTTTTTTGCGATCATTTCACAGAAAGCGCGTTTTTTTTTTCTTGATCTTTTGGCAAAATTTGCCACGATCCTTTGATTAAATTCACATCTTTATTGCGATCCTTTGACAAAAAATGTACTTATTTTGTATTTTTTGACCGGAAATAGTGTCTTTTTTTAAATTATTCGTTGGAAATAGTGTCTTTTCACGATGCTTTGGCAAAATTCACATCGTTTTCACGATCCTTTGACAAAAATTGTGGAATTTTTTGTGATCATTTGATGGAAATCTCTTTTTCTCAATCCTTTGACAAAATTCGCGCGATTTTGCACTTTTTTGCGATTATTTGACAAAAATTGCATCTATTTAGTATTCTTTGATTGGAAATAGCATCTTTTTCGTGATTCTTTGACAGGAATTGCGTTTTTTTGCAACTTTTTGACAGAAAACTCAGCTTTTTTTGCGATCATTTGACAGAGATCGTGTCTATTTCGCATTCCCTGACCGAGATGACGTCTTTTCCGCAATCTTTTAACAAGAATTGACTTTACTTCACAAGCTTTTGATAAAAATCATGTCTTTTTTTGCAATTCTTCAATAGTTTTTTGCGATCTTTTGACAGGAATAGAGTTTTTCGCGATCTTCGACAAGAATCGCATTTTTTCCCGCAAGCTTTTGACGGCTAATGTGTCTTTTTTTGCAGTCCTTTGACAGAAATAGCACTTTTTTTCGCGATCATTTCATGAAAATCATGTTTTTTTCCGTGATCCTTTGATGAAAAGCGCGTGTTTTTCACTATGCGCTTCCGTTCTCTGAGATTTTTCTGTCTTGTTTCCGTTCTCGGGAATTTTTAAGAGACAGAATTTAGTCTCAGGACGGAAAAACTTGCACCCATGATTATATAAGTAATATAACAATATAGCATTTTAAAATACTCAAACAGTTGCAGTCAACTATGTTGAGAATTGAAATCATTTCTAATTTAAATATTATTGGTAACAGCTATATCTTATGTTCAAAGCAAAATTTGCCCTACACAGTGTAACATTGATACCTTGAAAATCTTATTAAGAAACTTTTGACTAACAATTTAATAATACATATTTGATACAATTCAATGAATATATATTATTCTGAGATTATTTTTAATATACAAAAACTTCTGGTTATTTTGTTTCTAAACATCTAAATTGAAAGATTTTCTGGAATAGGGAAGATTATCTTTAAAGAATTTAAGAGTATTAAGATATGAAGTTGAATCTTATTCTTTTCTGTTACATGCTAAATCTAATGGTAAAAAAATGTTGATTTGACACTCATAATTAAATTCTTTGAAGATAATATTCCCTCAATCCAGAAAAATTTACAATTTGACAGAAACCTTAAAGAATATATAGTAGACTCCCTCAAATCCACAAATTCCTGAAATCTGCACATTACAGATGTAAATAATGAAACTTTCAATTTAGATGTCATGACAAATTTCAGAATACTTTACTTTTATAACATTCTGTTTGTATTTTAATATGCAATTCTAAATATTATCAATATGACAAAACTCATAGTTTTTCAAGGTTTTTTTTTATTTTTATTTATTTATTTTTTTTTTACTTAAAAAAAAAAAAAAAAAAGATTTTGCTTTTATTGATAAATTTATTGATAAATATTTGGTAAAAAGATTTTAATTATGCATTAATCTAGCTTTAATTATTAACGCTGGTTAAACCTGAAATAAAACTTTCTTACTTTATGAATTTGATGCGGTTTAATAGGGTATGTTTAAAAATAAAAGTTCATTAATTAAAGCAAAATGCACCTATCTTTATTATGCATATTTAATTAATCCTTACTTTTAATAATCTAATCATTTTTTGATGTCTGGTACAGCTCTTATTTTTAACTACTCGTCAGTTGGCACATTTTAAAAAGAAAATACAGACAAAATCTATTCAAAACAATGAAGATGAAAAATTCTATATGTTTTAATAATGATTTTTTTTTTAGCTGTATACCTAAATATAATCCTGAAGTATTTATAAAATTAAAACGAGTTAGAAATAATTCTTTAGTTAAGGGAAGAGATTGAGTTTGGGAGAAAATTTTACAAAAATATTTAAAAAATTGGGTACTACTTGGTTATCCAGGTGACCAATTTCGCCAAATTATACAAATCACCAAACTAATAGCAAAATTATATATATTGACACATTTTTTATTTTAAATAACGAAAAAAACAAATAATTAGTAGAATATTCATAAAAATACAAATAAAAAGCATTTAATGATGTTTTAAACATCTTTATCATATTTAGTGCCTTTAAAGGAGACATTCGCGATCATCCACTTTTTTAACAATCTACAATCTTCTAACAAAATTAGCACTTTTTCTGCGCTCATTTGACAAAAATCATGCCTTTTTCAACATCTTAGGTCAGAAACCATTCCATTTTTCATGATCCTTTGACTCCAGAAATCGTGCTTTTTCTGAAATCATTTGATGAAAATTGTTTTTTTTTATAAACATTTGACGGGAATTGTCTTTTTTGTGATCGTTTGGCAAAATTCGCGTCTTTTCCAAGATTCTTTGACTAAATTTGCGCCTTTGCGATCATTCTGATAGAAATTGAGTCTTCTCCCCAATTGTTTGATGAAAATCTTTTTTTGTGATCGTTTGACGGAAATCACATCTTTTTTGCAATCCTTTGACAAAATTCACGTCTTCTCCATGATCCTTTCACAAAATTCACATTTTTTGCATAATCTTTTTGATAGAAATTGTCTTTCGTGATTCTTTGACAGAAATCATGTCTGTTTCCCGACCTTTTGACAAAAATAGTCTTTTCCAAGACCCTTTGACAAAATTTGTGTCTTTTCCATGATCCTTTCATAAAAGTCACTTTTCTCTGCAATCATTTGATGAAAATAGTATTTTTTTTGCAATCATTTGATGGAAATCACATTTTTTTCATGGTCCTTTTGCAAAATTTGCGTTTTTTGACATAATTTGAGTTTCCTCTATAATCATTTGATAAAAATCTTAATTTTTTTAAATTCATTTGGCAGATATGTCTTTTTTGAGATCTTTTCACAGCGACTGCATCTATTTTGCATTCTTTGACCGAGAGTGCATCTTTTTCACTATCTTTTGTCAGAATTAGTCTTTCTCGCGTCCTTAGGACAGAAATCTTGTTTTTTTCTGCAAGTTTTTGACAGAAGATGCTTTTTTTTTATTCTTTGACAGAGACCATGTCTATTTCGCATTTTTTGACTGAGATGGTGTCTTTTTCGTGATCCTTTGACGGAAACAGTATGCTTTTCATAATTTTGCAATGGAAATGGTTATGGATCCTTTAACAAAATTAGCATGTTTTTCGCAATCCTTCAACACCCCCCCCCCCCTTTTTTTTGCAAAATTTTGACAAAAAATGCATCCTTTTTTTTTTTTTTTTTTTTTTTTTTTTTTTCCAATTGCTTCACAGAAATCTCTTTTTTTACGATCATTCGAATCTTCATTCCATCTTTTTTGAGAAGCGCATCTTTCCTGCGATCCGCTTCCGTCCTTGGAAATTTTTAAGACTGAAAACTTTCATCCATGCAGTTATGGCACATTTTTACAAAATTCTTTATAAAAAAAAAAATTTTTTTTCTAAATGATATAGCTTAAATTACAATTTTTATCAGTAGGGTACAGAAAAAAATTGTAAATTTCACCAATTTTCTGTGAAAAAAAGCATGAATTTCATTGATAGAGCGTAAAAAAAGAACAAATTTTGTCGATGAGGATTGGAAATTTTGTTGAATGCAGGGTTCCCAGCAAAACATGACTGGCGAATTCCCTGACCAAATCTCAAAAGATTCCCGGAATTTCCCTGACCAAATTTCAAAAAATTGTGCTACAGTGGTGAGAAGATTTGGATAATTTTCTTTAATGAATGCCAAACCTTCATTATTTTCCTCTACACTAAGTGAAATTTCATTTTGAATTAAAAACAGAGGAATTTAATAAAACTTTAGCAATATGACAGCCATTAAAAGCTTGTTCATATCTTGCTTTAAATTTTGTAATTCTATCTTTACCTAATGCCTTATTTTTAAAAAATTATAGCATATTATTAATAATAAGATCAAAGTTATAAAACATTATATAAAAAGTAAGAATTAAGATTTTAAGTTTTAAATTAAAACAACAATGTATTACTATGCACACATCATTCTTCTACGATTTGCGACTACAATATACAAACTAGTTATTTTGGTTTTGGAATGCTTTTTAAAAATTCATAAGCTTTAATTGAAATTTGACAGTGTAATATGGCAAGTTTTAAAACTTGTTCCTTACATGTAGTATCTGATTTTTTGGTGAACATTAATGAATTTGTTTAATTATTAACTTGTGAAACAAAAAAAGATTAAAATCATTTAGTTGCAAATATTGGCAAACAAAATATGATTTATTATTAAGCGTTTCTGTGTTTTGCCTCATCGTCTAAATTTTTTAACAAAATAACAAAGAATTAAAAAATTAGGAGGGGGACACCTGGACTTAACCTGCACCTGCCACATTCTTTCTGATAGCAATCCTGGCAATACCAGAAAAAGACCTGCTAATTTACACCAACTTCTTATTTCCCTGCTAACTAATTTCTAGCATTTAAAAAAGAAAAATTGATTAAAATCCGCTGATTTAAATCTGTCAATTTAAATCATGCCAACCCTGATGTCAATACAATAAACATGAACAGCAGTTTCAACCCATGTTTAACGAATTAGATTCAAACAAAAATTTTGCTTGCTGACAATATTGCATTTATTCAAGCATTTAAAACGTAAGCAAACAGATGGGGGCAAGTCGAACTTTAAGTCTAATTTACATTATTAATATTTTTAATGACATACAATAAAATAAAACGGCGATAATTGTGATTAAAAAGTTGTTTTTATTAATTTTAAATTATATTCTGACTGAGCTATCAGGGGTAATTGTACAAAAGGCTGCAAACACGTAAGTAGATTAGTTTAATAAAAGATTTTTATGGTCCCAAAACATGACAAAAACTTGAACGATACAATATTTATCCCAGACTGTTAAATCTCAACTTACTATATCAAAGATTACCAGTAGATTAATTAACATTTCATTTTTAAAATTGTATAATCAAAGAGAGAGAAAGAAACGAAAAAGAAAAATAAACAGGTTTTAAACTGCATAAACTACGCACAGAATATTAGTGATACTCGCGACAATAGACAAGAAAGGTTTAAGTTAGGCCTAAAAGAAATAAGAGATTAGAGGTGAAATTAACTTTTAATAAAAATAAACTGAATATTTGTAAATGTTTCTAGATTAAATAAAATATAACTTACCTTAAAATGATGAAAATTATTTCACAAATCAAAATTCCGCTGGATCACGAAGTCACTGGCGACAGTTCAGCGTTCAGCATCAGCGGTTTCGCTGGGCGGGCTAGCCAAAGATCTAATTAGAGGTTGGTGTGTTGACTGGTTGATTCAACACTGCGCGTCAGTTAAGTTACAGCTGTTTGATGAGCAGTTTTACTAGAAATATTTTTGTAATATTTTGCGAAGCGATTGATTACTAAAGATTATCTAGTAACTATAATAATGTCAGTAAAAATACTTAATATATTTATGTGAAAACCCATATTTTTTTTTACAGTGTATTTGATGAATAATCTGTAATTTTGAAGCCCTGAAAAATTTTCCTCTTTTCTATAGAAAATGTCAAAGTTCAAGATTGTGAATGCCATTTTTCGTGAAAAGTATAATGCTGGTATATTTGGAGCACTATAACTCTCCCAAGGAACAACATCTAAAAATTCTTTCGGCATAAACTTTTAGTATAGGATTGCCTACTATTAAAATTTATTTGTTTCCATGGGGCATTTTTACTTTACATTGTTATGTTGCCACAAAATACAGTCAAAATGACGTTTTTGTCCACTTTCCGCACTTAATATCTTATTTAAGCAATAGTACCCCAAACTTTTTCTTATAGAATATGAAAGTGTACAAGTGGACAAGTAAAATAATGCAGTACTGAACCGAGATATTGTTGCGGTTAGCAGATATAACCTGTTAAATACTCAAAATGTTCAAAATCTGCAACAATTAAAGTAATGTTACTTCAATTAAGCGCTACAGTTAATATATATATATATATATATATATATATATATATATATATATATATATATATATATATATATGTCACGCAGTAGATGAATATATGTACAAAAACATGGAAAAGAAAAATAAGTGGGCCTCGTGATATTTTTATTTTAAAAAATGATAAAATTTTCAAATAAACAATGTCGATAATAAAATTTCTTCTCTATCAGAAAATGAAAAATCCCATTTCTTGTTTTTCTTTCTGTGTTTTTCCCTATGAGAAAACGAAATGTCCGTTTTTTGTGGCCCTTCCGACAGAGAAATAGGATGTTTCATTTTCTCTTGGGGAAAAACGTGATAATGGACATTACTTTTCTTCCAACTTTTGTATTTTTTAAAAAATAAAAATATCATGAGGCCCCACTAATTTATCTTTTCGATGTTTTTGTACATACATTGACCTACTGCGTGACATATTTTGTTTTATTTAACTGTGCCGCTTTTTTGAAATAACATTAATTGTTGCAGATTTTGAAAATGTTGACTAGTTAATAGATTATATCTGCTAACCGCAACAATATCTCGGTACAATACTATATTATTTTGCTTGTCCTAGTAGTACGCTTTCATATTCTATAAGAAAAAGTTTGGGGTACTATTGCTTAAATAAGATACTATATGCGGATAATGGACAAAAACTTCATTTTGACTCTACTTTGTGACAACATAATAATGTAAAGTAACAATGCCTCATGATAACAAATAGATTTTAATTAGTAGCCCTGATTATACTAACAGTTTATCCCGAAAGAATTTTGGGATTTTGTTGCTTGAGAGAGATATAGTGCTCTTAGTATACCAGCATTTCATTTTTCAGGAAAAATGGCATTCATAACCTTGAACTTTGACATTTTCATCATTTGAAAAGAGGAAATTTTTCCAGGGCTTCAAAATTACAGATTATTCATCAAATATGATCTACTACCACATAATAAAAAAATCAAGCAAATCAAAAAATACAACTATCAAAACATAATTTTTTTTGTCTGAATTTCAAAATAATGGCTCTTAAAGTTGAAAAGGTGTTCTGATTCACTCCATTTTAGGATACGCTTAGTCACTTAAGATTGGTTCACCATAAATATTCGCTGTAAAATGCATTTACCTGTAAATCTGCATATTTGGAACTCCAGGTCTGTCTTTCGAATAGGAGCCAACGAGTTGATGAATGAAAGAAGAAGTTTCTCCCATGCTTCCATTTCTGCAGCTTCTCGGGATTCCGGGTAAGTTTAGAAATAATAGCTCTAAAAATGTCCGTCTAGGTTAAAAAGAATAATATGAATTATTAGTATCTTGAACGTGTATGCATTATGTCGACACAATTAATACTATATTGCTGTTTTAATACAAACATATTCAAACTAAAGTTATAACATGCTAAAAACGAAAACAATATCTATAATGTACAGCGCATGTAACAAAATAATGTTTATTTAGCATATTTTTCGATTGAACATGTTTGTTGAGCATGAAAGTTTTTGCTCTATAACATGCTCTGAGCTATAACATTTGAATAAACTATATGGCCAGTGGTGACCGATTTGAGATGTTTTACTAAATGCCTAGACAAATATTTGAAGAATTATTCTGAAATTCCATGTGTGTAAACACAATAGTACAGGATATATATTTCAGAAAAGATTTTTTCCGAAACTCCATAGAAGACCGTCAACAAATAGAAAAAGAACGAATATCTTTCGGATAAACCCGTCAAAACTAATGTATAGCGAAATTTTTCAAACTCCAGATTATGATTAATTGGCTTATTGTAATAAACTATGTTCATTCTTTTTAGGATAGCATATATACACGAAGAGAAATGAAGGTTTTTTTTTTATTACAACAGTTTTTTGCTTAAAATTTGAAGAGCAATTAATGTAAAAAAGTGTTCCTTTTAGAAAATAAAACAGACAATGTTATACATAATACCCTGTGATCAGAATATGCACGCGTTTTCCTTGATATTTAAAAAAAATAGCCGGTCACCTTTGACCGTATAGTGTGTGTACTGATATTTGGTATTGATACCCATTTGAGAATATAAATGAAAAACACTCTAAAAACTACGAAAATTACAAATTTCAAAACTGTAACTTTTGTAAATAAATATAAAATAAATGACGGAATGAAAATGAAACGCCTTGCTTTTAACATAAAATGAATAATATGAACTTTAAAATGTTCATGCTTACTTAAAAGGCGATTAAAAATAATCAACTACAGATGTTAAAAGTTAATTTTAATTATTAAATTAATTAAAAATCTTAGTACTTTCAAACCTTTTCCAAACAGGTTCTTTCTCAGAGGATATTTTCTTTTATAACTAATTTATTATAATTATTTAAATTTAATTAATTATAATTAATAATTAATAATAATAATAATGATGATGATGATGATGTTAATAAATAATAATAATTTATTAATTTATATTTTATACTTATTTATTTCTTTTATTTTCTTTTATTTTCTGTAACTTTTGTTCTATAAAATCATTTTTGACTATCGGAAACTTTCTGAGGCTTCTGAAGATGAAGGATTGCTTCCGCTTGATGATTAGCGGATGAGATTATATTATTTATTAATAAACCTACACCTCTAAATCAAGATTCAATTCTTTTTTCCCGCAGTTTAGAGCTTGTTATATCTAATTGTGAAATTACATATATAATTGTAGCAAATATTAAGATTTATTTAATTTATTTGCAAAACAAAAAAATGAATTCAATGTTTTTTTTAACTAAGGGAAGCCATGTTGCATATAAAATTGAATTTATAATTTTTATTTAATTTTTTTTTCATTTAAAAAGAAGAATACATTATAGGGGCAAAGGTGACCCGCCTCATTAAGCAGTCTTCAATGCCTTCATAAACCGGCGTTATTCCTAAGTTTCAAATTAAGGCTGCTTAAAAATATCAAGTTAAGGTTGGTATCAATTATAGAAGGAGGGTCATTCCATGTCAATTCAACCAATTTTTCCCCCATTTGTAACCCGACCGACAGGGATTTGGATGAAACTTTGTGTGCACATTAATTCTACCATGAAATGATTCCATCAGAAATTTTTCTTTCCCAGACCTCATAGTTTGTGAGATATGGGGGGTCCAATTCTTGGGGTTTTCGCAAATCGCACATTTCTGAGTCCGTATTTTGAGATTGCTGTTCCATCTTCAAAAAAAAATGTTTCTCTGGATCTGAAACATGAATCATCCTAAAAATATCACTGTAAGAATATTAAAAAAATTACTTGTAATATTTAGGATAAAATGTCAGCCAAAGTTGAGAGTTATGGTTATTTTTCCAAATTTTTGTGACTTCACGAAAAAGGCTGTCCACAAAAAGGCAAATTAAATTTCCAATTTCTTTCTGTTTTAAATAAAAGTTTACACTTTGGGCTTTCTATCTGTGAAATAAAAATGACGTCTTTCGCATGGCTTATGCAAAAATTTTGGATACTTTCCAACTAGCCGGATGCGTGTTTTATTTTCACTTATGTACATATATATAATCTATATAAATACAGATGTAATATACATGTACATATGTATTTATATATACAGTATATTGATATATATATATGTATAACACTGGTACCTGTCTAACTGAAAAGTACCAAATTTTGCCTTCTTTTGAAAATCTGCACCAAATAAGGGGAAAAAAAATCTGACTAAGTTTAGCTGTGGTACTTAAATAATTACTGGAGCTTCTATGAGTTACTGAATTTAATGTTATTTGACACAAAAACAAATTCAAAATTTAATTTGCCTTTTTGTGTAGACATTTTTTCATAAAGCCACAAAATTTCGGAAAAATAATTATAACTTTCAACTTTGGTTTACTTTTTCGGCCGTATATAAATCTCTATTAAATGCCCTAATTGCTTTTTTCACTTGCTTTTTATGCAGCTTAAATGGATCTCCCCATTTATATTGATAAAATTCATATTTCATTAGGAGCCAAATTCTGTGATGATCACATATATTAATCAAACGGTTTTCATTTGATTTTTGTTTTATAAATGCAATAGTCCTAAGTAATAAAAGTTCTTTTTCTGAATCAGAGAGATTATCAATGTAGTCTATTTCTCTGTTATTTGTATAGCTAGTTTTGTGACATTCTAAGCCAGTTAATATTACAATACTGCAAGCCCTGCCTTTATCAGAAGGTGTTTATACAAGGCAAGGCAGGTACAATTAAATCTTTCAGACCATAGAAACTAATTAATAATCCGTTAAACATTTGTGTATTTAAACTTGCCAATATAAATATTTAAACTGATTAAAATTACCCAAAGTTAGGAAATACAAGGATTTGAACATTTTTTAAATACAAATAATTAATACAGGGTTGTTATAATTAAAGTTCGCCTATTCAGAAGGCTCTAGAGCCGGTTCTATGGCTGCAAACGAATCAGAATTTCACTAGTACGTAGTTGAAGACATGCGCTCTGCGAAAATTGAAAAAAAAATAGTTAAAATTTTTGCCAGTAGGTGGCGTTGCGCCAATATTTAAGCCAATATTTGCAGATTCCTTTATTTTTTGGGGATTTTTGAAAGATTCTGTATTTAAAAACAGATGTCAGACAATCTCTGATCTGAAACACAGCATTAGACTTCACATTCGCCCAATCTTACAGGACAGTTTACGCAATGCTGTAGAAAGCACAATTCTGAGAATGGAATGCATTATGAAAAATGGCGGAGGATTCATTGAGCATGCATCATGTTATTCTTCGTTATTTCCTTACTGCCGGGGGACATGTTTTATTATTGCTGATGCAGATTACATCACATGAAATGATATTCATTTTTCTGTATTGTTTGGAGTCATAGGTCAGGCTTTAGGGCTGTCTGATTAGGTGAACTTAATTATAACAATTCGCAGCTCGTTGAAATTTGTTGAAACTTTTAAATTTGTGTGTTTCGTCTGGATTGACTGATATTGATATAATGAATCTGCAAACATCGCCTTAAATATTGGCGCAGCGCCACCTAGTGATAAAAATTTTAACTATTTTTTTTTTCGATTTTCGCAGAGCGCATCTCTTTAACTATGTACTAGCGAAATTTTGTTTCGTTTGGAGCAATAGAACTGACTCCAGAGCCTTCTGAATAGGCGAACTTTAAGTATAAGAACCCTGTATATAAGCATTCAAAAGAAAGAATAGAAATGTGAGGGAAAAAAATTATTTATTTTATACTGTACAAAAAAAATATGTTTTGAGTTTAATTATTTAAAATAAAAGTAGAAATTCTTTAGATTAGCAAAAAATGCCCATTATTAAATAACGAAATGAAATATATGGACCATTCCCTAAATTTAATGGGG
Organism: Maratus speculifer; assembly: GCA_964019185.1. NCBI lineage: Eukaryota > Metazoa > Arthropoda > Arachnida > Araneae > Salticidae > Maratus > Maratus speculifer. The sequence continues at coordinate 29,594 of CAXHSM010000437.1, forward strand.
AAACATATTACAGTCAGATTTTTTTTTAATCAGAAAAAACAAAACCTAACTTTACTTTGCAAATAAAAAAAAACATGTATCAAATAACATAAAAATTCAATAACTCATAGAAATTCCAGTAATTATTTAAGTACCACAGCTAAACTTAGTCAGATTTTTTTCCTCTTAATTGGCGCAGATTCTCAAAACAAGGCAAATTTGATACTTTTCTTTCAGACGGGCACCAGTGTTATACATATATATCTCAATACACTGTATATATACATATGTACAGGTATAATACATCTGTATTTATATAGATCTATACATATGTACATATGTAAAAATAAAACTCGCATCCGGCTAATTGGAAAGTACCCAAAATTTTTGGATAAGCCATGCGAAACACATAATTTTTATTTCATAGATAGAAAGCGCAAAGTGTAAACTTTTATTTAAAACAAAAAGAAATTGGAAATTTAATTTGCCTTTTTGTGGACAGCCTTTTTCGTGAAGTCACAAAAATTTGGAAAAATAACCATAACTCTCAACTTTGGTTAATTTTTTTATCCTAAATATTACAAGTGCATTTTTAAAATATTTTTGATTAAAATCAATCTGCATTATTTTGTATTCTTTTAGGGATATTTTAAAAATGATTCATGTTTTAGATCCAGAGAAACAATTTTTTGAAGATGGAACTGCAATCTCAAAAATACAGACTCAGAAATTATGCAATTTGAGAAAACCCCAAGAATTAGCCCCCCATATCTAACAAACTATGTGGTCTGGGAAGGAAAAGTTTCTGATGGAATCATTTCATGATAGAATTAGTGTGTACACAAAGTTTTATCAAAATCCCTGTGGGTCGGGTTAGAAATGGGGAAAAAATGGTTTAATTGACATGGAATGACCCAGGAGCTACTTTGTCACAGATTTTTTAATTCTTTTTTGTTTGGAAATGCATGATATTGACAAGTGTTTTTGCTCAAAATCCATGCAATTGAAAGATATTTTTCATGTTTTGGTAAAGACGTAAGTTCTTTCAAATAATACTGTCACAGTCGATGTATCGAGCGGCATTTTCAGACGCAACACAACGATCACGAAGATAAACCAATTGTCACGTGAACACAATTACTCACAACTCAATAAGTAATTAAATTAGGAAAAATTGAAAACGCATTTCGATTCCAAATCTCTTCAATAATCAGACCTTTACGTTTAACATGTCACAAAAAGTGTTGGCGTTCATACACAAGGAGCTAAAAAACTTCCTTAAGAATAATTGCAGGTTAATATTTTGTAACAGAATTCTGCGCCAAACATTTACTTAAAACACAATCGATGCAGTATTGTTTTAAATAAAAGTGTGTGCCATATTGGGTGGGGTGTACTTTTCGTAAAATACGAATACAGGCCGTTCTCCAAAATTTAACTCGTCAGCACTTAAAATTCATAAAAACAAATCTACCTCCTGTTTTTCATGCAATATTTCATGTCAAAATTGGGACTTCATCAAAATAAATAAGGAAACAAAACATAATGTTAATAAGCATATAAAATAACCATGTATTTTTAACACTGAATTAATAAGAAAATGCAAAATTCCAATACTTCTTCCGCTGCTGCTTCCTGTCTAGGTTTAATGTTTCTCAGAGCACATATAAAATATTTTTTGTATATATCGGTTCACAAAAAGTTTGAACATATGTTTGTGTGTGTGTGTATTTATATTGTTGTTACAAATTTTAGTTTAAAAACAAAGTGATGTATTTTAAATTTAACCTGATCTTATAATCATAGGATCAGATAAGATCTCAATCAAATCTTTCGTAATTGGACCTTTAGCCCAGTGTATTTGAATAAATGTTTTTTGATACAAAAATGTTGTTGAAATCTTCAGCGAAAATCACATCAATTTGAAATGACAATGTAGCCATAATGGTTAAACTCGGGGGCGGACATTGTGAAAAGTAAAAATGAAAAAAAAAAATCCTTTTATTATTATTATTATTTGCTTTGGGCGACTAATGGGCATTTGCGAAAAACCATCTCTTCCTAGCAACTTTTCATTAGCGAAGAAAAGAAAAATTCATTCTTTAGATGGATTAGAAAAAAAAATATTCTTGCAAAATCGCATAATCATAAAGTATCACGAAACCCAGCATCAGTCTTCAAACAAACGCCATTCAAAAATAAGCATCATAAACGTTACAGCAATTTCTGTTGCGATAGGATCATGTAAAACTTGAAATGATGCGATTACAAGTAAATTAAGAACAACATAAGCGAAAGGCCATTACACCATAATACTAATACGACGTAAAAACAACTACTAGTTTGCTAATGTTATAAAAGCGAACTGCTGTGATTTATTTAATTATTTATTTATTTTGAGGCAACAAGAAAAAAAAAATCAATAGTAAAATAAATAAGGTTTGTCATATTAAAAAGGTTGTTATGAAGCGTGATGTTTTGCGGGTGGGGTTCCGGATTTCAAAGGGGTTTTGATCGATCCTTCCGGGTTTATGATATCTTTATGGTTAGTGGAAAATTCGGATCTTAAAAAGTATCGAATTTTGCAAAAATTGCAGAAAAAACGCAAATTTCGCCAATGATTAACGAAAAAAAACATTAATTTCTTTAAATAATCGCGCACAAAAACTAATTTCTTTATAGAATCGAGGGAAAAAATCGCAAATTTAAAAAAAATAAATAAATAAATAAATAAATAAACTTCCTCGAAAAAACGTGAAAAAACGATCAATTTCGCCAAAAAAATCGCGTAAAAATGACAAATTTCACTATAAAGGCGAGAAAATGGCAAATTTCATTTTAAAAAATCGCTTTAAAACAGCTGATTGCATTAGACAAGCGCAAAAAAAGGAAAATTACGTAACAAGATCGCAAAAAAGCCGCAAATTTCGTCAAAAGCTTGCGAAAAGTAAAAAAAGTTTTGCTGGAGCGGAACTTTCTGTTCCGGAAACTGTTTTTACTGCTTTAAAACTCATTTTGTTGATCCTTTTTTTAATCCTTTGCTTGCCAAAAAACTGTTTTTTCTGCTCCAATTTTTTTTTCTATTCCAAATTTTGTTTGAAATCTTTGAAATTGGTATATTTTGCATTCGTTAATTTTCAGGGTTTAAATAAAATTAAAAAAATAAATAAAAACGTTAGAAATCGCATTGAAATTCACTAAAAATAAAAAATCGTCGATGCCAAAATTCCCTATATTAAACTGAAAGTTTAAAATAAAAAATTTTAACGGATTTTAAAAAAATCGTCGTGAAGCTCTTAAAAATATTAAAACTCGCATTAAAAATGCATAAAAATTCTTAAAATTAAAAAAAATACCAAGGAAAAAATTTACATTAATGAGCTAACAAAAAATTCGGCGCAAACCGAAAAAAAATCTGAAAATCTCTAATTCTTATTGAAAATCTTCAAAATAAAAAAATTAGTGATCTACTACATTAAAGTAAAGTGACGAAACGAATTCGTTTATTATCATTGGAATTTGCGTTAAAAATTCCTAAATATTAAAATATTGCAGGCGTCAAAATTTATTGTAATGCTTTAAAACACTGCAATAAGAAATATTTTATTCAATGGTGAAAAATCAACACGGAACGTAAAAGTTCCTGAAAAATCGTTAAATGACGCATAGAAAATTGCATTAAAAATAGCTTGACAGCAAGATTATTAACTCTAAAAAATCTAAAAATCACTAAAACTCAAAAATCGTGAAACCCAGAATTAACTGTAGTAGATATAAATTTGATAAATAATTCCTTATCCGAATCTCAAACATACCTTGGAACTCGAAATTGCAATGAAAATTTCATTAAAAATTGCACAATATTGAAAAATAGCAATGAACAAAATTTACTAAAATGGGGTAAAATATTGTAATGAGAATTGTTTAATTAATAACAAAAATTTGTCTCAAAATTCTGTAGTCGGAAATCTTTCAAGAATGACAAAAACCGACATAAAGTGCAAAAAACTGCAAAGAAAAAAACCCCTCTAAAAATCGCATTAAAATTGACTAAAAATAAAAAAATCGTCGATGACAAAATATTCTATATTAGGGTAATGTTTAAAAAAATTTCTTTTTAGGTTATGGAAAAATCGTAATGGTACTCAAAAAAACTCTAAACTCCCTTTGAAAAATGCATTTAAAAATGCTTAAAATTAAAAAATTCCAATTAAAAATGCAATTAAAAAAATCAGTGCAAACAGCAAGGAAAAAAATGAAATTTTAGTTTTACAATTTTCGGTACTGAAAATTTTTAAACTTCTATACATTGCGCATTTTGAAATTTTACGCCGTCGTATAGAGAAAAAAATGTACTAATGAATACAATTTCTTTGAAATTTTCATCACAATTTGTTTTTGAGTTGTTTATTTTTTGATAGTTTTTAATACTTTTTTTTGTCACCGTGGGAATAGAGGTATTTCATTTAAGGACATTACTTGGACCAATCAGGGAACGAATAAAAACAGGACAACACAAGGATTCCGATATGAATTCATGTATCTATAGACCGAAAAAACAGCCATTTTCCAAGTGCTTAAAAAATTTTTTATGAAGTACAATGACCATTTAGCAAATGCTATTTTCAAAGACTATAAAATTTTAGAATTCTATATTTAAAACAAATATTAATAAACATCATTTTTATGATGATCAAAACGTGACTACGTAATAATATATTACGTACACCTTGGACTAAATATTAGCATTCTTAGACCAATGATTAAAAAACAGTAGTTTATAGATATACAACTTTAACTGTTTAAAATGTACACTTTTATGGGATGAAGTTAATGAAACTGAATTCTGAACGCCTCCTATTACGTACGGCATGGATTAAACATTCATAGTCCTGGATTCATCATAAACAAATTTTAAATGAAATTTCAGTTTAACAATTTTTGGAACTGAAAATTTTTAAACAACTAAACATCGCACATTTTACATTTTTTACACTATTCCGTAGGAAAAAATGCATTTTAAAATGAAACTTGTTTTAAATCTTTATCACAATTTGTTTTAAAATTTTATTATTTTTTTTAAAAAGTTTTTATTACGTTTTTTGTCATCGTGGCAACAGACTTATTTCATTTTTGGACATTGAACAGTGAGCATTTAGAAAACGAATAAAATAAAAAACATATATATTCCATTTTTGGACATTAATTTGGACCAATCAGAAAATGAATAGAAAAAATAGGTTGCGGAATTGAGCCAATAAAAAGATTCAGATATACTTCAGGTTTATCAGTTCTCTACTGAATACAACAACTATTTTCCAAATAGTTTAAAAAATCTAAATTATATTAAAAAATCCCTGAAATAAAAAATTAATAAAACACAAAATATCCTACATAACAATAACGTGATGAAAGCGAATTCCTTTCATTTCATTGAAAATGAAATGAAGATGTCGAAATTTACTATAATGGGGTTAAAAACTGTAATCCGAAAGTTTTTATGATTAATAAAAAATCCACACGGAACGTAAAAAATCGTTAAAAAAACGTATTGAAAATTGCAATAAAAAAAGCTAGATGGCAAGATTATAATAGGTTAAATGTTTGAAACAAAATTTCTTTTCTTAATGTCAAATGATCATTGTGAGTTTCCATAAACCACTAACAATCGCGACAACAAAATGCACAATCGCTAAATATTAAAAAAAACCACAGGAGTTAAAATAACTCTAATAATGTGAAACACTGTAATCGGAAAGATTTCATGAATAACAAAAAATCGATGCAAAAAGTAAAACCTATCGAAAAATAGCAATAAAATCTCATTGAAAATCTTGCTAAAAATTGTATTAAAAATCACTAAAATTTAAAATTCGTAAATGGCAAAATTTGCTATGACAGGTTAAAAGTTTGAAGTCCAACTCCTTTTATATTTGAAGAAGAAGAAAAAAAAAATGCCGTTAGACACGAAAGCTGCTAAAGATGCTTTGAAAACTGCGTCAAAAATATTGAAATATGAAAATATTACAAATGATGAAATTTACTCTAATTTGGTAAAACAATCATAAGTTTTCATAAAGGAAAATGAAAAAATCGATGTGAAAAGTAAAAAATCGTTGAAATCTGTATTAAAAATCTCCAAAAATTCAAAAATTGTAGATGTCGATATTTACTATATTAGGCTGAATGTTTCGAAGAAATATCCTTTTTTCGAATGTCAAAAAATCTTTGTAGGGATCGAAAAAAATTTTTTAAATCACATTGAAAAATGTATTAAAAATTACTAAATATTAAAAATTAGAAGAACCTCTAATGAATAAATTATTATATTTCAAATTTTTTCGAGAATGACAAACAATCGAAGTAAAATACCGATGAAATACCGATTTGAAAAACGCATTAAAAATCTCTAAAACTCATTATTACCATGTTAGGCAAAATCCTTTTTTGAATGTCAAAAAATCCCCGTAAAAATGGAAAAAAAGTTAAAAATCGCAAAAAATCGCTTTGAAAAATGTGTTTAAGAATCGGTAAATATTAAAAAATTCCAGATTCTCGAATGAATGAATCATTCTATGTTTCTTGAGAATGACAAACAAATTGACATAAAAAAGTCTTAAAATATCGGAAAAATTCGCATTGAAAATCGCATTAAAAATCGCTAAAATTTAAAATTGCAAATGATAAAATCTACTATATTACTCTAAATGTTTGAAACAAAAATGTTAGTGTCCGAATGTCAAAAAATTGCAGTAAAACTCGAAAAAACGCCAAAAATCAAATTGAAAAATCCATTAAAAATTCTAAATATTAAAATATCGCATGGATCAGAATTTACTCAAATGGGGGCATAACATTATAATCGGAACTATTTCATGAAAGACAAAAAATCGATGCTAAATACACAAAAACTCGAAAAATCTACTGAAATTCACTGAAATAAAATGTAACTATAATGGTTAAAGTTTGATAAAATTAAAAAAACGTAGCAGACAAAATTTAGTAAATTAGGCTAAAAGTTTTAAACAATTTTTTATATTAATGTCCAAAAGTATCCGCAAAATGCGAAAAAACACTAAAAACTGAATTAAAAACCCTTTCAAAATTCAAAAATCGCCGTACGAATTACAAATAAACGCCATTGAAAAGAGGTCAAAAAATATTATAATGGGTTTAAAGAATGAAGCCGTGTTCCTTTCACTAATGTGAAATATATTGGCTCGAAATATAAAAAATCCCTGTCGGCTTGGCCTATAGGCGGAGGTAGATTAGGAAGAGTGCTCATTTCAACAACAAAAAATAAAGTATGATTAGAGATAAACCTAGTTTAATAACTTCATTTGACCGCTTATGAAACATTTTTAATTTCATTTTTCTGCAAGAACTGGTTTTATCAGAATCATCTTAAGCGAAATTCAGCTCAAATGCTCATTTTGATAACATACTTTGAAATATATTCTGAATTTATTAAAAAATCGACCAAAACAGTACGTTATATAGTTCCTAAATAACAAAAAACTGCCAATTGAATGCGTTTGAGAGATAAGTTGAATTTAAAATTGAGTCATAAAGTAACCGATTTGTTATTTGAATGCATCCTTAATACCTTAATCATGATCGCTTCGGAAAATTTTGTGCGAAATGCCCCCTTTGACAGCATTTTTAAAAATATATTCAAATCTATTTCAATCTTTATCAAAAAACTGGCCAATACGTCGCATTATACAGTTCCTAAATAAGAGGATATGTAAATTGGATGCATTTTAGAGCAAAAATGGATTTAAAAACGAGTCAGAAAAAAAAACGCAATTTCTCATTTTAATACTTCTTCAAATTTTCAGTCACGATGACTTCGGGAAATTCTGTTCAAAATACCCTTTTTGGTAGCCTTTTTTGAAATATATTCTGTCTTTATCAAAAAATTGGCCAATGCGTCACATTATATAGTTCTTAAACAAGAGGTTCTGTAAATTGGATGCATTTGAGAGCAAAAATGGATTTAAAAATGAGTCAGAAAAACCCCTGTTTGTTGTTGAATACTTCCTCAAATTTTCAGTCTCGATGACTTCGGGAAATTCTGTTCAAAATACCCTTTTTGGTAGCCTTTTTTGAAAATTATTCTGTCTTTATAAAAAAAACTGACCAATGCATCATTTTATACAGTTTCTAAATAAGAGGATCTACCATTTGGATGCGTTTAAAATCAAAAATGAATTTAAAAATGAGTCAGAATATAAGCAGTTTGGATTTGAGGTTTTTTTCTCCAACTCCTATTTTTGTTTAATTTATTGACGAAGTTATGGATTTTTTTCTCCCAAAAACCCTGTTTTTTTTTTTACCGTCGCTAGAGCCCATTTCTAATTTTATCAAAAATCTGTCATGACTAAACTTTTGACCTGTTTTTAAGAAGTAATATAAACTTTAAACCGATTCGATATCTATTTTCATTAAGAAGTTATGGGTTTTTCTCTGTTTTCATAAAACGCCCCCTATTTCGACTTCCTTGGTCCGATTTTGCCCATTAACGAACTTAGCCCAGATTTTATCGCCTTTGATTTTTGTACGAGTTTGGTGGAGATTGGTGAAGAATTATAGAATTTATCGTGTCCATAAAAAAGTAAGATATATAGATAGATAGATAGATAGATATATAAATTGGTGCGAATGCAATAGGTAGTATTTCATACGAAATCTACCTAAAAGAACACTAAAAATCACTTAAAAAATTAAATAAAAAAATCGGAAATCGGGCTTCAATGTGCAAAACGTCATATATAGAGGTATCTTTCCCACGTAATTTTGTAATTCTACGTGCAACGGTCTCTTTAGATCAGGGCAAACACACTCACAAACTGTCCCCTTTATTATTACAGAAAGATTAACCACAGATATTTAGCTAATCCCGGATGACCTGTTTTAAACAAACATTTAAACTTTATTGGTATGTGTAATTTTTGTTTTTATATAAAAATGAATTTTGACATTTTTCATAGAAAAACTGAAGAATATGGTAAATATGCAAAAGATATTGGAATTCTAATTAAAAATATACCAGTGCAACATTCTAATACTACGCTGGTAATCCACTTAGGCTGGGTTTCAAACCCTGGTATGTATAAAGCAAGTTTTAAAATGAGAGAAAGAGGGTTTTCTTTTTCCTTCATTTACCCTACCGCATTTCCCATTTATCACACATTCAAAGAATTCTTCTGTAAACTTGAAATCTCAGATTAAACTATACGGAAGTGAATGCACATAAAAAATTATTTCTCTCTGCATTATCTCAAGTAAAAACGAGCAACGCCAGGAAATGCAGTTAATATCTCATTAAGCAAGGCTAATAGAAGGAAATACATTTTTCATTCAATGGCTTGAACTGTGACAAGATTCAACTGTATTATTTGCAAGCGGTATGGAGTTCTTTTTAAATCAAAATAGTAATTCTATTGGGAAAAAAAAGTAATATTTTTCCTCAACTGTTTAACGCTTCCTCTTTTTACAAATAATAAACAAATGTGGCAAGTTCAGAGAGCTTAAACCCACGAATAAAATATCCGCAGAACACATGTATTTGTTTGAAAATTTCAATCAATAATAATAGCATAAAGAAGAAACTTTTGTTCATTGGTAGGGCTTAGTTTCCAGAATTACCGAATAGGTTTAAAAAACATTGCTGGCAAGTTAACTGAGTTTGACTCTGCTTCAATTTAGGCTATAAATCAGTACCACACTTATAAGAAAAAATTAAAGTAAAAAAAGACAATTTTTTTTTAATCTTTAAAAATGTATAATAATTCGAAACGCAAATATATAACGCCTTTTCTAAACATATTTGTGAGTGTTTAATAATGTGTAAATGTGTGGGTCAGCGGTCTTTATTACTTAGCCCTATTTAAACTTACCATGTGCTATAGTTTACGAGAAAAATGTCTGTGACAGAGAGATGCAGAGCTGATCATATATTGGTCCCGTGTTTACTATTTTAGTGCGAAATACTATAAAGGCCGCAAACAATGTGTTCCCCTAGGTATTGTGTAATATTATTCTTTTGTTCGGGCCTTTAAATGAAAAATAAATTTTCTTTGCACCGCATATTCTACAGAATGTATATTTTAGTGTATTTCATAAATTCATATCAATCTCTTTATGTTTGAAAGGGTGTGATATCATTGAAATACTTTTGACTGTCAAATGAACTACGGATCTGATTTTCATAAAATTTGAAATCACTCGACAAAATTTTGCAACGATTATATGCATTAAATTTTATATCATTCGGTTTATTTTGTTGAGTTTTTCGGTTTTTCTGTAGAACGCACATACATACAGACGGATGGAATCACAACTACACATGATATGTTTGTTTATAATTACGACATTACCCCATGAACCATAATTTAATGTAAGACTTTAAAGATCCTTCATAAATAAACTGCGAATGCTACATATTTATTTTCCAATACACAAACATAACATAGTAAATCTCCTTAACGCATATCAATTACAGAAAAATCTAACGATATTAACGCAAATTAGAGTTCGAACAGGCTAACCAAACTCATAAACACTTTTCAAAAAATGTCAAAAACAATTCATAGTTTGAAATTTTACTATCCGCAACATGCAAATAGACGGAAGCGTACTTAACTACTTTTGTACAGGCATGTATTGTACCTACAATCTTTATGTAAACGGCTGTAATTTATTTATGTTTAAAGCAAGCTGATTAAAGCTACTGAAATCAAATTTCCACAGATTATCATCCATAGACGAACACGCATCCAATTATTTGCGTGCCTCTGTATGTCATTTTATCGATCTTCTACAAACATATCTTAGTATACTAAATGTAATTTAGTGTAAAAATGCATAACTCATTTTCAAGCCATCTTTAAAATATTTTCGTTCATACCCAGCAACCCTTACGTATTATTGTGTGTAGCCCTATATATGATTTACAGCATTTATATACATAACGTAGTATACAAAGTATTAGTTGAATTTAAAAAATCACATAGCAACTAAAAATGCACTTCCAACAATCAACGCTAATATTCAGTACTTCTGATATTTCAATATCCGAAACTTTTTGTACGTCCCTGTAAATATTAAGCACCTGTTAATGCACATAAAGTAAATTGTAGTATAACAGCAATCTATATCAATTTTATTATGTGTGAAATAGCTTTAACACAATTAAAATACACCTGAAACAATGTTCCGCCAATATCATTATGTAACGGAATGCTTTTAAATGGCCCCGTAATTGAATATTAAATATTTTTTGCACATCATATTCAACAGAATGTATTTTGTTGTGCATTTCATGAATTCTTTATCAATTTCATTATGTTCAAAGAAGTGTAACATCATTAAAATGTATTAAAAACAATTTTTTTATACTGACAATTATCGCAACGTAAAGTACATTTGATTTTAGCTTAATACCATAATGTACTTTTGAGTGTCCCTGTAAATGAATGATGTACCCAATTTTCATAAAATTTGAAATGACTCTACAGAATTCTGCAACAGTTTTATGTTTCAAATTTTAAATCCGGTTTTTGTGCTGCTATACAGGGTGCCCACTCCCAACGTTGACCAATGGCTAATTTCTAAACCGTTAGTTACAGACATATAGTTCCAGTTGCAAAAATGCTTTAAAAAAGGTAAAGAATTGTTTTTTAAGCGATTTAGATCAATAAATTTTTTTGTAAAAAATTACGAAAATTAAATTTTTATACGATCCCGCGGTCTTATAAGTGATATTTAGAAAATTTTTACCACTACTCTAACAGGCTAGACAAAAAAAAAAGTCCCATTCCTCTGCGAGTAAAACTGACCGAGTTTGCTGCTTAAAGTATATTTTTTGCTGCAAAATAGGGGTTAGTCACAAATTTACTGGAAATAAAAACAAACGTCAGATGTAAAATTTAACAGTAACATTGTGAGTAAAAGAATTTTTACAATATTTTTTTTTTTTTTTAAATTATGTTGATGTTTACATATTAAAGCAAAATATACAACTTGTACTACAAAAATAATAAAAAAAAAATAACAGAAATTTTGTTAAATTACAATATGAAAAGCACAATTTGTTACAACATGATACGTATTTAAAACTCTATTTAGCTTACTTAACCTAATAGAATTTGGTGTACTTCTATAAAATAAATAAATGATACGCATCTAAAATTGTATTAAAATTATATTGTCATTGGATATAAATAAGTTTGTGAATTGGACTTCTATCAGATATTTGGAAGCGAGATAAAATTTGAATACAAATTTTGAAATAGGGAAACATTCATAAGAAAATCATAAGTAAAATAAAAGCTTATCAAAATAAAACACCTTTTTAAAGTAAAATCATGAAAAAAAACAGCTTCATTTCCCTTCAAAATTAAACATATGTAAAAATACAATTGAGGATGTTAATTTTAAAACTCGCTTTTGTTTATCTATGTCAATCCGCACTAATGTAACACTATAATCTCCAAGTTTAAACCAATGGACGCATTTAAAGGTTTTTCGCGATTTCCTAAAAATTGATTTTCTCGATAAAGAGAGTTTTGAAACTCAGTTCTTTAATTATTTTAGCCGATCTAGAAGTTAATTAATTACAATTAACGCTACCGTAAAACTTATGTGGTGGCTGCACCTCCAGTTAAATTGCTTTAAAAATACTTCTTTACCTCAGTTAAGACATTTTTTGTAATTAGAACTATATGTCTGTGACATACGGTTTAGGAATTAGCCGTTAGACAGCGTTGAAAATGGACGATTTTTATAACATTTTAAGCACTTACCGTAAATTCCCTTAAAGCTTAGCGCAACTCACCCATTTTCAGTTATAGAAAAGTGGTTTAAGTCATGAAATTCAAAGTTTCATAACTCGGTCAATTTTAGTATTAGGTGAATGGGACCTTTTTTGTGCTGCTTGTTAAAGGGATGGAAAATTTTTACTAAGTATCACTTATAGGACCGGGGGATCGTATAAAAATTTAATTTTCGTAATATTTTAGTAACATTTTTTTACCAAATATTCTTGAAAAACAATTTTTTACCTTTATTTAAGCATTTTTGCAATCGGAACTATATGTCTATATGACTAACGGTTTAGAAATTAGCCAATGGCCTCTGTTGAGAGTGGATACCTTGTATATGGACAGACAGACAGACAAAAGGGCAGAAAGACAAGCAAGAGGACGGACGGACCAGACTAATCAATGATCGCCAATGGCTGATTCCTTAACCGTTTGGCATTAATATATAGTTTCAATTACAAAAATGTTTTAAATGAGGTAAAGAAATATTTTAAAAACGATTTGAGCCAGTAAAATCATCTCTTAAAAAAATACGAAAGTAAAATTTTTATGCGGTCTTATAAGTTGTATTTAGTAAATTTTTCTTCTTACACTAACAAGTTAGACAAAAAAAGCCCCGTTCATATAATCTAACATTGATCGAATTATGAAATTTTAAAATTGTATGACTTATACCACTTCCTTTGTGTGTCCCTGTAAATGCAATGCACTTCATATTATGCAAGACAGTATTGTATAAATTACATTAAGCCTCAGAGACATATATCAATTTTGCTATACATGAAACAGTATAATATATTTTTTAAATGCCGCACAGTATTCCCCCCATTTACCCTTATCCAATAGAATTCTTTTGTGCGGCCCTGTAAAGAAATAATAGCTATATTTTCACCGCATATTTTATAGAATGCATATTTTAATGCACCTCTTAAATGCTTGTAAATTTTAATACGTTTGACAGAATGTAACATCTTTAAAACGCCTTTGAAACGATTTTTCCCCATAGGCCATAATGTAATGCAAAAATTGACTGTCCCTGTAAATAAACTAATCATGGTAGATACTTCATTTTCAATAGGGTTCGTGCTAGGGTAAACCTAAATAACACTCTAAAATTTCATGGCAATCCGAGTATATTTACGAGAGTTAGAGCGCGGACAGTATTTTCAACTTTGTTGGAAAGGGCTAACAAACATCATTAGCGATTCTTTCGTTCTAAAATTAATAGTAATAACAATTGCCTAACGCTTCACTGAACCACGTGCGTTTCTAGTACATACGTAGAAACATTAAAAGCCACGAATTTGGCTCATATTATCACTGTAACTGATAAACTACAACCCAAAGAATAGAATAACACTTATTTTGCCTACGTCAAATGACTCTATTAGACATTTTAAAAAATATATTCTGTGTAAAAAAAATATATATATAAATAAAAGAAAAAAATAAATTAATCTATAAAAAAAATTTCTGTTGGTATTTTTACTCAATACTTAAAAATATTAATATAAAAAATAGTTGCACTGTGTTAAGTAGGTAAATGAATCAATTTAAGCTTATTGAGTTGTAAACAAGTAAGAAATATCATACGTTAAGCGTAGATTATGAAGCACTTTCCAACATTTCATGAAATCTTTAACAAAACTTTGTTATTTCGGGAAGTAATAGTGTATGACCAAATATATCTAAATATGGATTCTAGTACTTTTGAACAGCCTTGTATTTTATCTGTCAGTTAATATAATGGGAAAATTTAGTTTAGTTAGAAAGTGCCCAGTAGCTTGAGATTTCTTTTTCAGCAATTCATACTATTAGATGGAAACATACTTGAATACTTTTGTTCAGCCCTGTAGTTTACCTTGTACCTTTATTACACGTCAGCATTAACTAAAATTTAATGTAAACTAAAACACTTTTAAAACAACTGAAATCACATTCTCATAAATTATCATTCACAGGCGTCCATGTACTTTGCGTTGCCCAGTACATCCTTTTATCTATATTCTGCAAACATTTCTCAGTAAATTGAATGCAGTTCAGTGTAAAAATGCATAACGTATTTAAGAACCATGTTTAAGTAATTTACGCTCATATTCAGTAACGTTGGCGAGCTCTTTTGGGTAGCCCTGTATATCAACTATAACCTTTATACTCACCATATAATGTGCATATATTTAGTGAAACCTAAACGCGCATATCATAATTAAAATTCATTACATTCCTCCATCAGTCATCATCGGACACATATACGGTACTTCGAAAAGAATATACTATTAGAAATATTTTGTATGGTACAATAAATGCTATATTCTTCACTTTATGCAAGACTGTATCGTATAATTTATATTAAGATTCAGTGACATATATGAATTTTAATATACATGAAACAGTTTAATATATTTAAAATATGTCTCGCACAACTCCCCCTTTACCATTATATAATAAATTATTTTGTTCTGCCCAGTAAATGAATAATAGCTACATTTTTACTGCATACAATACAGAATGCATATTTTAGTGCACTTTGTGAATCCATATGAATAAGAGTACGTTTGACAGAGTGTAAACACCTTTAAAATTCATTTGAACGATTTTTCCCCATAGGCCGTAATGTAATCGAAAACTTTTGACTCTCCCTGTAAATAAATCAATCATGGTAGAACCTTCATTTTCAATAGGGTTCGTGCTAAGGTAAGCATCAATAACGTATAAAAATTTCATAGCATTCCGAATATATATACGGGAGTTAGGGCGCGGCCAGACGGCCAGACAAACCGAGTGCATAAGCACTTTTCAACTTTGTTGGAAAGTGCTAAAAAGAGTGAATACACTATTTTAAAACACTAAATGCGTTCCTGTGACACGCATACGAAAACATCATATTGTAACTGAAAAATTGAAACTTTTTTTTTTTACTACTTTTTCCATTATTAGATCAACGAGGTGGGACCTGTCGAATTTCGACGAAAGAAAATGTTTAGAAAGGAACTGTTTCACTGATATATAATACACTTACAAAATTAGCTACTGTAAAAAATGCATCTTAGATTGGTCAGTCTAACTTTCAAACAAATATTATTTTAAGTTAAAAAAAAAAAACTGCTTTTGTAAAACTCAGGTGTCCAAATTATTAAAAATAAACTTTAATCGCATATGTAATAAGTAAATATAACAAAGATCAGTTATTATGATAAAATTATCAATTGAGGCTCTTGTGTTTGGTATAAAGCGAATGAAAAAAAAAATATTCCAAATTGACATGATCATAGAATTTCCAGGTGAAATCTAACCGTCATAATTTTCATCGTCTCAAAATTTGCAAACGCACTTCCAATAGTATTTTAATTTGATAATTTTAAAATCACTTTCTTTTTCTTATATGTACTAAGACGTTATTTGCATCCGCTAAAAACATTCCGTTTTTACGGATCCAGCCTTAAACATCTATAAAAAAATATGCATAAGACGTCATTAGAACGGAATATTTCACAAACGCAGCAAAAACAATTGGATATCTGATGATTCACAAATCTTCACTTCTTTATTTATAATAGCTCCATGTTTTATCAGAAATCATTCATTTGTAGTTTTTTTTTTTTTATTTGGAAAATATTATTACATACACTCGTTTAGCTTTCTGATACGAACTGAGTAAATGCGGTTAAGTCACTCGAATATTATTTGAAATACATTTTTGTAAAGGGAAAGTGTTGTATCCTTTGTAAATTAAGTTTGCAATAAACTAAAAAAACATTTAATTGGTGAATATAAAAGCAATAAAATCGAAATTCATCGGATTTTATATCAGACGATTTCTTTTGACATGATATTTTTATTTCAGTTTTAATCAATTTTAAGAGAAAATGGCGTATTTCTGATGCCACAATTATAAAATTCGTATTAAAAACTATAAAAAAATTAATAACTCATAAATAAATTGAGATACAGCTTTCAAACAAATTGCATTTGTAAGTACGTTTTTTTTCTCAATACGATTACGGTGTAAAAATTGAAAATTTGCGATATTTAGAAGTACAAAATTTGTAGTACTTAAAATTGCAAAACCAAATTGCATGCGAAAGTGCTGCCATTCACAAAATGACGTATGCGTTACGCACAGATACGTTTGGCCTTTATAATATAGATATATAGATATTTAAGAAAATTTCATCAAGAAAGAAAAATTTGTGCAACGAAGGGTTCAAGACACTTTCGGTTGCTCAAAAATAATCACGCTTTTATTGTTAATTTTTTAAGGAACCTTTAAATTGATATGTCTCTGTTTATCAAATAGATGCGAAAAGTTTACTTAGCGGAAGATTCGTTTATCTTTTAACAGGTAAACTAACTCTTTTTTAGCATTTTCCAGCAAAATTGACAGGCTTATGCATTCGGTTTTGTCCGTCCGTCTGTCCACGCTCTAACTCCTGTAAATATTCTCGGATTTTCATGCAATTGATAAGGCACGTTGAAAGTCACCAAAGCATGCTTGCAATTGTATATGAAGTATTTACCATTAATGGTTCATTTACAGGTACACTCAAAAGAATTCGATTACATTATGGTATATGGAAAAAAATCGTTCGGAGTATATTTTAATTACGTTACCCTATTTTAAATGTATTGAAACTAATACACGTCACTGACTTTCACTACAATCACGTTAAAACAGAGCATTCATAGCATATTAATTTACAGGGACACACAAAAGAAATTGACTACAATACTGTCTTTTCGTCATAATTGCGGTAGTGTACGTTTTAAAATTCGTTATGCACTTTCAAGTTTAATTTTTTTTTTTAATATTACTCCTTTTATAAAAATTCTATACCTCCTATACAGGGATGCCCCAAAGTATTTGCATACCATTCTCCTTATTAGAGAAAATTGCTGAAGTAGAATTTTTAACTGATATATATGTATAGCTTAAATGAACTAAATCTAGGAATGCATTTTGTTAACACATACAAACTTCTATATCATATACAGCGCTCCTAAAATTTTCAAATAAATTTCCGATTGTAGATGGGAGCAACTGAGATTTGGTTTAAAAGCGTTATGTATTTCCATATTGTGAAATGAGACGCAATATTTTTTAAATTTTTTAAACGATGCAGTCGGCTACATTATTCTTAATTTGATGCAAAGTGCTTCATAATCTAAGCTTGACGCATGATTTTGTTCTCTTATTCATACATAATTTTCATTAAATAATAAGGTGAAGAAAAAGTGAATAACAAATTTCAGACGACCATCTCTTTGGTGATTTTTTGGGCATGTTTTTTTTAAATTGTTTAACAAATGAATAACGCTTTTTTTATTTCAAGATATTTTTTAAAAAAATGTTTGCTCACTTACTGTGATGTTATTTACGTAACGGATATTTTCTTTGACTTCTGCAGTAAAGTTGTAATAAGCATTTACTGAAATCAAATATCACAGCTGACTGAAGATAACTCTATTCGACGCCACACAACTTCCTTATTGAAATCAAATGAATAATTTCGTCGTACGACAGCATGTTAGCCATTACATGCAAACGATGATTTCCTGTTTAAGATACGATCACGTGTTCGATTTTATAAATGAAAGGCACCAAAGATCAAATGTTTTTTTCTTTTTCCATCGCCCCTGCAAGATGTGTTCATGCGATGACGGACAATTGCACCTTCCCTGATTAGTTCGTACTTCATACGGTCAACGTGTTTTTGCCTACATGATTTTCACGGGTACGGGCAAATGATTTGAAATCAATGATTTATTATTCTCACCTGTAAATTTTACATTACGTAATTCGAGCGTTTTTCCGATCCAATTAAGCAAAATTTTATATTAAGAAAAACCGGCGATACAAAAAATTAAGCGACGCAAAAATTAGGCACTATTTGAAATTATTTTTTCAAAAATATTGATCAGTTAGTCATATCACATGTATGTTTCCTTTAGTATTCGCAGTTTCAAACAAATATTAGTCACTCGGTTTCTCTTTCTATTTTGGATATTTAAAACTGAAGCATGGAAGCATGGTGTATCCCGTTTTGGGGAGAATGGGTCAGAGATTGGAGGTGAAGGAAAATTACCATTCATTGCTTGAGTCGTTCATTATTTTTTGTTGAATATCATTTGATCATTAATCTCAAAAGAATAATGTGAGATCAATTAATAAAAAAAAACCCTTACACGTGAAAATATTCTGACTTCGCATTTCATCGTATTCCTATAACAATTTTAAGTATCCGTCCTAAAAATAATCCTAGCAACATTTGTAAGAAGCTATGGTATTAATTAACAAGTAAGAAAAATCATGCGTTAAGCGTAGATTATGAAGCACTTTCCAACGCTTCATGAAATGTTTAACAAAACTTCGTTATTTATAGGTAAATAAGGATATAAAGCCAGATATGTATTCCAGTACTATTTCAGATATATTTTCAGTACTATTTCATACTATTAATTTTTCTATTATTATTATGTATTCCAGCCCTGTATTTGATCTGTCAGGTAATATACATACTATATATAATGGGAAAATTTATTTTAGCAAAAAATGCCAAGTAGTTTGAAATTTCTCTTTCAGCAATTTATACTAATAGATGGAGGCATACTTGAATAATATGTTCAGGCTTGTAGTTTGCCTGGTACCTGTATTACACATCAGTGTTCAGGTAAAATTTATTTTAAACTAAAACACTCTTAAAACAACTGCAATCACTTTCTCATAAATTATCATTTCTAGGATCCATGTACCCAATTTTTTGCGTGTCCCTGTATATCATTTTATCTATATTCTACAAACATTTCTTAGTAAATTTAATGCAGTTCAGCGTAAACATGCATAATTTATCAATCACCTTTTAGTAATTTATGCTTATTTTCAGTAACGTTGCCGAACTCTTTTGGGTAGCCCTGTATATTAACTATAGCATCTATACACACCATATAGTATGCATAAATTTAGTGAAATTTAATGTATCAAATTGAAGCTGGTGTTATACACAATTGAAATGAAAAAAACTTCTTTAAACACCATAAAATATCATGGTGTAAGGATTTGGGTCAAAAATATCCTTGGTCTGAGATACAGGGGACTAAAGACTGTTTCCCAGACACAATTTTCCATTTGCGATTTTCCATATAAATTTTAAAGTGCTCTATTTCTGGAACGGTGCAAGATATTTTATAGCTTTTTTTTATTTTAAAGGTAATATTTTGCTGTTTAAAAAGATATAATCCATTTTGAAACATGTATATATTATTGTTTTGCTTCAGCCAGTCAATGTTTATAAACTTTGTTGCATTCAAATGTGGAAGTTCTCATTTACAGTGAAGGTTGTACTCACTGGTATTGATTAACCGTAAAAAAAACCCAAAGCTTTTGGGATTGGCATTTTTAAGAAGAAAAAAAAAGTATTCTTGATTAAAAGAAATGTTTTTAGAAGGCTGAAGCAAAACAATAATGTATACATATTCCAAAATGGAGTATATCTTTTAAAAAAAGTTACAAAATGTCATGCACTGTTCCCGAGATACATTTTAAGTTTTTTATCAAAAATCGTGAATGGAAAACGGTGCCTGAGATGTCATATTCTGCACCCTGTATCTCGAGCCAAGAATTTTTTTGTTGCAAAACAAAAAAATTCAAATATCTTCTTTTTTTCTGAATATATGTTCATAATATATATTGAACATATGTTCAATTCTAAATCTTCTGAGGCTATGCAGTTAACCTCCCCCTCCCCTCTCTGAATTTACATGGATTCGACCATAACTTAATCTTGTATTGCGAAGAAATAAAATTAAGTTTTCGAGGATTATGAACACATAAAATTACATTTATTTTTGAATTATGGTTTATTTAAAAGTGTACCTAAATAATATAAACAATAATCAACTCTTACCTTTTTAAAAGCTTTTCTAAGAGGTTTATGCTGAAACCTTACTGAATCACCGAAAAAAAATTCACACTTTCTTCTATCTCTGTTTTTAATTAAATGTTTTTTGAAAGATTTTTTCTTTTATTGCTTTGAAAGAAATTACTCATTGAAGAGGAATGCCATGCCAAGGATTTTTACGGTCATTAAATTGAACTCTGCAAATTCCAGCGTTCTATATCCAAAATGTCATCCTCTTTTAATACTATGAAGGCGATGAAAAGGTCGCTCCCGTTTTCACAACCAACTCTCCACTGACGGAAATGCCTCATTAACGCTTTTTTACAGTTTACGTGACACATTGCGCACACTATCCGGAGTACAGAGCAAGATAAACTTTGAACCGATTAGGAATGACCCTGACAATTTCTCTACTGTCATTTCAGAGGGTAGGTGTATTTCAATCCAAACTGCTTACTTCCGGATATATTTTTAAAGTTATTTTTGCTCCTAAATGCATCAAACTGTCAAATTTTCTTTTTAAGAATGTACACAATATGCCTTGCTGGTCGATTTTTTTTGATGAATGCAGAAAATATTGTAAAAAAATGCTAGGAAAATGGGCGTTTTGAGCTGAACTTTCCGAAACAGGAGATCGAGGAACAAAAAAAAAGGGTTACATTGAGAAAGTGATTGTTTGTAAATTAAAATCTAATATATTGAGCGAAAAATTAAATCACACGACAATTTATACATCTCTTCGAAATTCACCTCAGCAAGTTTCATGTTTCTACTTTTAAAAATGAGTCTGAAAATGTATCGGAAAATTTCGAGTTGTTGAAGGTGGAAATGTTTTTTCGAATACACCCTTAAAATAATGGAATAACTTCGGCAACTCAGGCTTGGTTGCTAGTTACTCAATTTTAAAATTCACCCTTCAAAGCTCAATCAAAGGGAGTTTGGTGCGCTGCTATGTTTCAGATATTTTCCCGTGATATTAATATTTTTAACTTATTTTTGAGTAATCAGTTCTTAAAGGGTTTTTTTTTCTTTGTTTTCAAGTACTTCTAAAATCTATGTTTAATTTATATGAGTTGTTAAAATTTCACTCCAAATTCGTCAGTTTTTAAAACAATAAATTATGCGTAGATTTTAGAAATATTTTGAAAACAAAGAAAACAAAAAATACTTCGTTTGAGAAGACAACATTTAAAAAGAGAAGAGAACTCTTTCCGGCAAAATCTGTTAGTAAAATGAGAAATTATCGACCGGCATCGGAATTCACAAACGAATTTTTTAGGTATTTGAATTCCTTCTTTTAGGCTTTTATTGGAGAATAATAATTTTACTAAAATATTATGGGTGCAGATTGCAAGTTTGGAATAAAAACCAGGTATACCGGACCGAGCACAGTGTGCCGGAAAAGGGTTTAAACGAATGAATTCCACGAGGAGATAGTTTAAATGTTGAAATGCAGAAAATGCCCACAGGCATAACATTGCGAAAGGGAATTCTTAAGCTTAGTGATTAGCAGAAAAAAAAAGAAATAATTTCAATAATAATCAGTCTAAGAGAATTATTTGATTGTGTACAGAAAATATTAATCGATTTTCTCTAGGATTTTTCTATGTCTAATTGTCTGAGCGTAGCGAAGTCTTATACTCAGAGTACGTAACGATATTAAAACTCAAAAAAATTCTTTCGTCAAGCAAATCTCAAAAAGTACTTGTCGGATTTCGATTCTGTTTGTACCAGAAGGTACCTATGAAGGTAATCTGGTGAATGCACCTACTTTTAAAAATTAATTCCAAATAGTTTAAAAGTTATATTAAAAAAACTGATAAAAAAGCACAATTTATTTGCATACGTCACAGAAATTTGGTGAGCGTGATTTTCACAGGCAGGATATTTTCGTAGATAACTGAATCAGTACATGGAGTAAATAGTAATCATTTACGCACTCAGAAATATTGAATGCAATAAAACATTTTAAAATTTAATCATGCAGGAAAATAAAACTGTTATTTTTTTATATTAAAAAAAAAATGTCATAAAAACTTTGATTTTGAGATTTTGTGATAATCTCTTAATAGCATTTTTTGATCGCTAAAAGAATGTTTTATATATTTCGCGTGTGAAAATTAGAAACAATTACGTTTTTAAATAAAAAGTTTCTTTTATGACATCATTTTCCCTTTATTTATTTTTTTTTTTGCATGTTTTCTTTTAACTTATATTTTGTTTGTGTGTGGAAGTCAATTCTGGTCACTAATATTTCGGCACGGATACCACAAGCGCATCAGATTTGGCGCAATTTTTTTCAAAGCCCATTTGGCGAAAACTCCGTTTTCAAATAACGCTTACATACACATTTTTAAATTATTTTCTATTTTCAAAAAGAACTTACAGTAAATAAAATAATAATAATAATTAATAACTATAAAAAGAAATATTTTATATAATTTAAAAAAAGGAAATGAAAGTAAATAAACAAATAATAAATAAATAAAGCCGGGTTACCATCTCAGGTAAAATAATGCCATTTTGGCGCCAATTATGTACCCTGGTGCATATGTGATATCTTTTCCCATTTTTCATCCATTTCCTGTTGGCATACAACTTTGAAATTTGGAATATGTATGCATACTTGGGAGCAATACTGGAATTAGACATTGATTTTTTTTTTTAATTCGATCCAAAAAGGAGCAACGGGGGCTATTTTTTAAAGATTTATATAATTTATACTGCATAAAGGAGCCACTTGCCTATTTTTATATACAAGAAGAAGTAAGTGGCATGTAAAAACAATTACAGTATACATAAATAAAATACTTGAGATAATATACTAGAGATATAAGCACCGGGTTTGGCGAGATTTTTTATGCCAATAAGGAGAAAACATCGTTTTGGTTACCAGATACATATAGAATGCTATAATAACACGTTATTTATTTATTTAAAAAAAAGGAATAAACGAAGCATTTTCTGTTATTAAAAAAAAGAAATAACAATCAATAAATGATAATGTTTTTAGAACAAACAATTTATTATAACATTTATATGATAACCAGCATGTTAGGCAACTGAACGCCATTTTGGCACCAATTAGGTACCTCGGTGTGTATAGAACATATATGTGCCATATTTATTTGTAAAACTGAGCATGAACGTTTAGCAAGTGTGTTTTCATAGTCGCTTATATCTTTTTGCAACCTAGCGCAATGATCAAAGCCAAAACTGCACCAAAAAAAAAAAAAAAAATCAATATTTGCAGGTTTTTTTTTTTTTTTTTTTAAATGTAATGCACATTTTGTAATCAGTAGGCTCGATAATCAGACTTCGTTTTTTTGCTTTAAAAGATGATATTTCATACGACGTCTTTTTTGGATTCGACGTTTTTCCATATTTGATATGCGCCTACTCGTTTTGTAACTTTTTTTGTAACTTTCTTCTTTATTAACAGCGACATTTGGATTTCCTATTTAAATAAAAATTCTTCTAAATACAAATAATTTTGTTAAAATAAATAAATAAATGAAATGCGGACATTTATTGCTCAAAGCACAAAATTTTTCCTATTCAGTTAATAAAAATCAGTACAAACATAATTTTTATGATAATAAAAAGGTGACTTATGTAATAACAGAGTCATATATTATGTACGTTATGGATTAAGTATGAATATTTCTCCACCATTTATAAATAATAATAATAATAAAATAAAATGCGGACAGACCAAAGTCTATATTTGACTGAAAATAACAACCATTTTCTAAATGCTTTAAAAAAATGGCCAATGAAAAGTGATATTTCAAAAGTATCATGAAATTAGTTAAAAACCATTTATTTTAAACTAAATGAATAAAAGATTTATATTTTTCATGAAATAAATGGGATTTGAAAAATTATTGGAAATTTATCACCATAGATTTATCAATATTACAATCAGTATCTTGTATGCAAAATGGAACAATTAGCAATACTTTTTGTACCCGAAAAATGGTCGTTGCTTTTTTTAAGGTTAAAAAGTAGAAGTTACGAAATATTCCTATACAGAGATGCCAAGCCCCCGCTTATTGCACAGCAGAATTTTCTTATAGGAAAAGTTATTTTTTAAATCCGCAGAATGTTCCAATTTAATAAAACATTTTCTGTATTAAAATACCAGTATTCAAAATGCCGGAGACTTGGCAGCTCTGCCTATAACATTTTAATTAATCACGGTACTTTTTTTAATCGGATTCAAATTTAGTGGAGACTACGTTTTTTGACCAAAAGCAGCTTTTTTCCACATGTGTAACTACGATACGATTCTTTAATGCTGAAATAAAATATTTTGACTTAATGCTATTATTGCTTTTTCTTATTTATTTGTTTGAATTTTAAATAAGATTACTCAAAATCGTGTTTTTTAAATGTACGGAAAAAATGCATTTCGAGAGAGGGCGAAAAGAACAATATTTAACGATTTATTATCTGCGCTTGGCTAAGTGTCTTACTACCTTGTATTTAATACTCTTCACAATACTTCGCTGTTATATGGACTTTGGCGCTTTTATGAAAAGTTTGACGTAATTCGGGCTTAAGAAAGGGAGTTTTTTACTGAATAATACAAATAAATGAAAAATGAATACTAAGAAAAGAAAAATGAAGCATTATATTGATCTATGTATATTTAAAAATGCATCTGCTAGCACTAATTAGATAATTTATGGGTATATAATAGGAAATAAATAACTTTTGATTCTGTATTTCTATGCTATAAAGCATTAACGTTTGTGTGTTTTTCGTTATCATTGGGAGTACCTAGCCGATTTAAAAAATAATGTGGGCAAAAAATGTTTTTAACCATCTTTGCTGCAAAATATACTATATTTTGCGTACGAACAATAATCACCATCAATGCACGAGCAAAAAGAGTTCTAAAATTGAGAATTCTTTGATGTTGATATGACTAAAAATTTAAAATCTTTTTTTTTTTTTTTTTTTTTTTTTTTTTTTTTTTTTTTTTTTGGCAACTTTTAAGGTATAATATTCTTGTTATGAACGATTTCTAAAACATTCGACAACTTAATTTCACAAATTAAATTTTTTTTTCCAGAAAAAGTTTTAAACCCAAAATTGTTGAGTTTCTAGGATACATTAGTTTATTGTGATTTCTAGGATACTGTTGAGGTCAGAAACTATAACTTTGGCATCACAGTAAGATGTAAATGCTCGTTTAGAAAAAATTTTTAAAAAAGGATTCCTTAACTCTTATCGACAACCTCATTGCATCCATGGAAAACAGGTGTTCAACATTATAAACTATTCGGACGGATTTCACACCATATAAAATACACTCCGTTCTCTTCAAACATAATAGTTTATGTTATGTATAGTTTCTCAAATCGGTGCGAAGCTTCTGTTTATGCCCATGACATCATTTCAAAGAGTTATATTTCCAATATAGGAAAATTTGGTGTTTTTTTTCTTCTGTATTTTGCATATTTCCAATTTTATATCCATGCATGGTTTGCTTTTCTTTTATAAAAATAGTATATGTAATTTTATATATAAGATTTTGTAATTCTATGATTCAATATGCTTATTTTCATCATATTTTATCACAATGAATGACCAATTAAAGGTAACATCTCATTTTCTTTACTTATCGCAAGTTATTAAATGTGTATTCTCAGCAATATCGCTCAGACTAATCCCTCCGAGGGAAGTCCTAGTTGTATGAGCGAAGCGAAGTCTAATACTCATAGTACGTAACGATATTAAAATTAAAAACAATTCATTCGTCAAGCAAATCTCAAAAAGTACCTGTCGGATTTCGATTCTGTTTGTACCAGAAGATACCTATGAAGGTAACCTGGTGAATGCACATACTTTCATAAATTAGTTCCAAATAGTTTAAAAGTTATATTATTTTCTGAGCGAAGCGAAGTCTTATACTCATAGTACGTAACGATATTAAGAGTAAAAAAAATTCTTCCGTCAAGCAAATCTCAAAAAATACTAGTCGGATTTCGATTCTGTTTGTACCAGAAGATACCTATGAAGGTAATCTGGTGAATGCAGCTACTTTCAAAAATTAGTTTCAAATAGTTTAAAAGTTGTATTATTTTCTGAGCGAAGCGAAGTCTTATACTCATAGTACGTAACGATATTAAAACTAAAAAAAATTCTTTCGTCAAGCAAATCTCAAAAAATACTAGTCGGATTTCGATTCTGTTTGTACCAGAAGATACCTATGAAGGTAATCTGGTGAATGCAGCTACTTTCAAAAATTAGTTTCAAATAGTTTAAAAGTTATATTATTTTCTAAGCGAAGCGAAGTCTTATACTCATAGTACGTAACGATATTAAAACTAAAAAAAATTCTTTCGTCAAGCAAATCTCAAAAAATACTAGTCGGATTTCGATTCTGTTTGTACCAGAAGATACCTATGAAGGTAATCTGGTGAATGCAGCTACTTTCAAAAATTAGTTTCAAATAGTTTAAAAGTTATATTATTTTCTAAGCGAAGCGAAGTCTTATACTCATAGTACGTAACGATATTAAAACTAAAAAAAATTCTTTCGTCAAGCAAATCTCAAAAAATACTAGTCGGATTTCGATTCTGTTTGTACCAGAAGATACCTATGAAGGTAATCTGGTGAATGCAGCTACTTTCAAAAATTAGTTTCAAATAGTTTAAAAGTTATATTATTTTCTAAGCGAAGCGAAGTCTTATACTCATAGTACGTAACGATATTAAAACTAAAAAAAATTCTTTCGTCAAGCAAATCTCAAAAAATACTAGTCGGATTTCGATTCTGTTTGTACCAGAAGATACCTATGAAGGTAATCTGGTGAATGCAGCTACTTTCAAAAATTAGTTTCAAATAGTTTAAAAGTTATATTATTTTCTAAGCGAAGCGAAGTCTTATACTCATAGTACGTAACGATATTAAAACTAAAAAAAATTCTTTCGTCAAGCAAATCTCAAAAAATACTAGTCGGATTTCGATTCTGTTTGTACCAGAAGATACCTATGAAGGTAATCTGGTGAATGCAGCTACTTTCAAAAATTAGTTTCAAATAGTTTAAAAGTTATATTATTTTCTAAGCGAAGCGAAGTCTTATACTCATAGTACGTAACGATATTAAAACTAAAAAAAATTCTTTCGTCAAGCAAATCTCAAAAAATACTAGTCGGATTTCGATTCTGTTTGTACCAGAAGATACCTATGAAGGTAATCTGGTGAATGCAGCTACTTTCAAAAATTAGTTTCAAATAGTTTAAAAGTTATATTATTTTCTAAGCGAAGCGAAGTCTTATACTCATAGTACGTAACGATATTAAAACTAAAAAAAATTCTTTCGTCAAGCAAATCTCAAAAAATACTAGTCGGATTTCGATTCTGTTTGTACCAGAAGATACCTATGAAGGTAATCTGGTGAATGCAGCTACTTTCAAAAATTAGTTTCAAATAGTTTAAAAGTTATATTATTTTCTAAGCGAAGCGAAGTCTTATACTCATAGTACGTAACGATATTAAAACTAAAAAAAATTCTTTCGTCAAGCAAATCTCAAAAAATACTAGTCGGATTTCGATTCTGTTTGTACCAGAAGATACCTATGAAGGTAATCTGGTGAATGCAGCTACTTTCAAAAATTAGTTTCAAATAGTTTAAAAGTTATATTATTTTCTAAGCGAAGCGAAGTCTTATACTCATAGTACGTAACGATATTAAAACTAAAAAAAATTCTTTCGTCAAGCAAATCTCAAAAAATACTAGTCGGATTTCGATTCTGTTTGTACCAGAAGATACCTATGAAGGTAATCTGGTGAATGCAGCTACTTTCAAAAATTAGTTTCAAATAGTTTAAAAGTTATATTATTTTCTAAGCGAAGCGAAGTCTTATACTCATAGTACGTAACGATATTAAAACTAAAAAAAATTCTTCCGTCAAGCAAATCTCAAAAAATACTAGTCGGATTTCGATTCTGTTTGTACCAGAAGATACCTATGAAGGTAATCTGGTGAATGCAGCTACTTTCAAAAATTAGTTTCAAATAGTTTAAAAGTTATATTATTTTCTAAGCGAAGCGAAGTCTTATACTCATAGTACGTAACGATATTAAAACTAAAAAAAATTCTTTCGTCAAGCAAATCTCAAAAAATACTAGTCGGATTTCGATTCTGTTTGTACCAGAAGATACCTATGAAGGTAATCTGGTGAATGCAGCTACTTTCAAAAATTAGTTTCAAATAGTTTAAAAGTTATATTATTTTCTAAGCGAAGCGAAGTCTTATACTCATAGTACGTAACGATATTAAAACTAAAAAAAATTCTTTCGTCAAGCAAATCTCAAAAAATACTAGTCGGATTTCGATTCTGTTTGTACCAGAAGATACCTATGAAGGTAATCTGGTGAATGCAGCTACTTTCAAAAATTAGTTTCAAATAGTTTAAAAGTTATATTATTTTCTAAGCGAAGCGAAGTCTTATACTCATAGTACGTAACGATATTAAAACTAAAAAAAATTCTTCCGTCAAGCAAATCTCAAAAAATACTAGTCGGATTTCGATTCTGTTTGTACCAGAAGATACCTATGAAGGTAATCTGGTGAATGCAGCTACTTTCAAAAATTAGTTTCAAATAGTTTAAAAGTTATATTATTTTCTAAGCGAAGCGAAGTCTTATACTCATAGTACGTAACGATATTAAAACTAAAAAAAATTCTTTCGTCAAGCAAATCTCAAAAAATACTAGTCGGATTTCGATTCTGTTTGTACCAGAAGATACCTATGAAGGTAATCTGGTGAATGCAGCTACTTTCAAAAATTAGTTTCAAATAGTTTAAAAGTTATATTATTTTCTGAGCGAAGCGAAGTCTTATACTCATAGTACGTAACGATATTAAAACTAAAAAAAATTCTTTCGTCAAGCAAATCTCAAAAAATACTAGTCGGATTTCGATTCTGTTTGTACCAGAAGATACCTATGAAGGTAATCTGGTGAATGCAGCTACTTTCAAAAATTAGTTTCAAATAGTTTAAAAGTTATATTATTTTCTAAGCGAAGCGAAGTCTTATACTCATAGTACGTAACGATATTAAAACTAAAAAAAATTCTTCCGTCAAGCAAATCTCAAAAAATACTAGTCGGATTTCGATTCTGTTTGTACCAGAAGATACCTATGAAGGTAATCTGGTGAATGCAGCTACTTTCAAAAATTAGTTTCAAATAGTTTAAAAGTTGTATTATTTTCTGAGCGAAGCGAAGTCTTATACTCATAGTACGTAACGATATTAAAACTAAAAAAAATTCTTCCGTCAAGCAAATCTCAAAAAATACTAGTCGGATTTCGATTCTGTTTGTACCAGAAGATACCTATGAAGGTAATCTGGTGAATGCAGCTACTTTCAAAAATTAGTTTCAAATAGTTTAAAAGTTATATTATTTTCTAAGCGAAGCGAAGTCTTATACTCATAGTACGTAACGATATTAAAACTAAAAAATATTCTTCCGTCAAGCAAATCTCAAAAAATACTAGTCGGATTTCGATTCTGTTTGTACCAGAAGATACCTATGAAGGTAATCTGGTGAATGCAGCTACTTTCAAAAATTAGTTTCAAATAGTTTAAAAGTTATATTATTTTCTAAGCGAAGCGAAGTCTTATACTCATAGTACGTAACGATATTAAAACTAAAAAAAATTCTTCCGTCAAGCAAATCTCAAAAAATACTAGTCGGATTTCGATTCTGTTTGTACCAGAAGATACCTATGAAGATAATCTGGTGAATGCAGCTACTTTCAAAAATTAGTTTCAAATAGTTTAAAAGTTATATTATTTTCTGAGCGAAGCGAAGTCTTATACTCATAGTACGTAACGATATTAAAACTAAAAAAAATTCTTTCGTCAAGCAAATCTCAAAAAATACTAGTCGGATTTCGATTCTGTTTGTACCAGAAGATACCTATGAAGGTAATCTGGTGAATGCAGCTACTTTCAAAAATTAGTTTCAAATAGTTTAAAAGTTATATTATTTTCTGAGCGAAGCGAAGTCTTATACTCATAGTACGTAACGATATTAAAACTAAAAAAAATTCTTTCGTCAAGCAAATCTCAAAAAATACTAGTCGGATTTCGATTCTGTTTGTACCAGAAGATACCTATGAAGGTAATCTGGTGAATGCAGCTACTTTCAAAAATTAGTTTCAAATAGTTTAAAAGTTGTATTATTTTCTGAGCGAAGCGAAGTCTTATACTCATAGTACGTAACGATATTAAAACTAAAAAAAATTCTTCCGTCAAGCAAATCTCAAAAAATACTAGTCGGATTTCGATTCTGTTTGTACCAGAAGATACCTATGAAGGTAATCTGGTGAATGCAGCTGCTTTCAAAAATTAGTTTCAAATAGTTTAAAAGTTATATTATTTTCTAAGCGAAGCGAAGTCTTATACTCATAGTACGTAACGATATTAAAACTAAAAAAAATTCTTCCGTCAAGCAAATCTCAAAAAATACTAGTCGGATTTCGATTCTGTTTGTACCAGAAGATACCTATGAAGATAATCTGGTGAATGCACCTACTTTCAAAAATTAGTTCCAAATAGTTTAAAAGTTATATTATTGTCTGAGCGAAGCCGAAGTCTTATACTCATAGTACGTAACGATATTAAAAAAAAAAAATTCTTTCGTCGCAAATCTCAAAAAATACTTGATGGATTTTGATTCTGGTTGTACCAGAAGGTACCTATGAAGATAACCTACTGAATGCACTTATTAAGAAAAATAAGTATTGCTATTCGCAAAATGACGCATGCGTTACGCACAGATACGTTTGGCCTTTATAATATAGATTTTTAAAAGGGAGGGGGACTATCATTTGAAATATTATTAGAAATATATAAAATAGAATTTGTGTTACATCACATACAGATAATCCGATTTGTGATGCTGAGTTTACGATATGAATTTTAGCAGGATTTATGTTATTATTCTAAAATAGTGAGGTCTTATTAATACTTTTCTATATTGAAAAATGTGTGCATTTCACGTCTTCAAATTTAAACATGTTTTATAGAGAAGCACCTTTTCCCCTAGAGGTTTGAAATTCGGCACATATGTCATATACGCACCACATTTACACGTGTTTTTCCCCCGCCAATTTGGTATTTCACATCCGTGACAAGGAGAAGATCGTTTTATAAGTTCATAACAATTGTTAGGGAAATAAAATGGAAAAAATTACAGATATCAGTGAAATGTACAGATTAAATGATACAAATACATGCACTCAATATGATGTAAGTAATAATATTTACGATTTATTCCGATAATTATATTTACTGTTTTGTTAATTATTAAGTTTATTATTTATACTTGTTTATTAATTGTCTCCTTTTTACTTTCTTATATCTTTACAAGAAGAAAGTATTGGATTCATGAAAATTTTCGACTTCCGGTTTCGACGGATTTATACGTTTTAGAAGGTTCTGAATACGTTTTGACTATTTTTAGAAAATGTCTGTCTGTGAGTATGTCCGTCTGTCTGTAAGTCTGTGTGTCTGTCTGTGAGTCTGTCTGTATGTGACAAAAAATTTGTGGGCGCTCTATCTCAAGAACTAATGCTCGAAATTTAATAAAATTTTATATTCAGTTAGACCTTGATATGAATTAGTGCCTATTGGTTTTTGGTGAAAATTGGCCTGCAAGTGGTGCTGCTATACTACATTTTTCATGATTTTCAAGATTGCTATATCTCAAGAACTAATGCACACAATTTCACCAAACTTCAGATTCTGTGACCCCTTGATATACATAGACTCTGCTTAAGTTTTGGTGTAAATTGGCCAGCAGGTGGCGCTGCTATGCCACGTTTTTTATGATTTTCATTATAGCTATATCTCAAGAACTAATGCACAGACTTTCACCAAACTTCAGATACCGCGATACCTTGAGATACATAGCATAGCCGCTGATAAGATTTTGGTGTGAACTGCCCTATAGGTGGCGCTGCTATGCTACATTTTGCACAATTTTTGCGATTGATATATCTCAAGAACTAATGCAGAGAACGTCATCAAATTTTAGTTTCTTTTACACTAGAATATATAACATAATTATACGCTGATTACATTTTGATATTAACCTATAGCGCAACAGGTGGTGCAGCTATGCTGCATTTTGCACGATTTTTCCGATAGCTATATCTTAACAACCAATGCACAGAATTTCATAAAACTTCAGATTTTGTTACAAAATGACATATATAACATAATTACGCGACGATTACGTTTTGTTATAAATCCTTCAACTGATGGTGCTGCTGTGCTACATCTTACACTTTTTTTTAAACTAGGTATATCTCAAGAACTAATGCACAGAATTTCATCAAACTTCAGATTCTTTTACACCATAACATAATTAGACGCTTTTTTACGTTTTGGCATAAATTGTCCAAAATATGGTGTTGCTGTGCTACGTTTTGCAAATTTTTTGTTATAATTATATCTCAAGAACTAATGGACGAAATTCCATCAAATTTCAGATTCTGTTAGGTCTTGACATCAATAGATGCTTATTAGGTTTTAGTATAAATTACCCACCAAGAGGCACTACTAAGCTCATTTTCTCAGAATATTAATTAAATTTTGCGTTTTAGGCTTTTCGGATACCAGAATCTCATTAGGCTAGGTCAAATGTTCGAGGAAATTCGATAGCAAGTAACTTTGGG